>JANTOP010004184.1:0-17530 GCA_027564815.1 Symmerus nobilis
CGAGAATTCTCGAGAACGGCAAAAAAAATTCTCGATTTCTCGAGAACGAAAAATTGTCGGGAAATCATACATCTCTACTCGCTCCTTCAGTGCTTCTTTTCAAATTTTCTCGTTCGATGGAACGCATAGAAAAATATGTAAAGTAGTGTTTCCATATTAGCTCCTGTATTTACCGTTCCATCGAAAAGCGTTGCCCTGATTGTCTATAGACCATGTGAAAATGTATCCGAGAAAAATATAAGATAGGCGGCGCAGTGCACAAAAATTCAAAGTTTTAGTCAAAAGTGGAGAAGAAATGCATCGATATGAAGACGGTGTACCATAAAGTTATTCAGGTCGGAAGAGTGCGTCCTACAAAAATATACAGTAGGTGGCGTTGAGTGTCAAAAATTGAAATATGTCAGAAATTTCGCTGCATTTGCGTCGGATCGAAAAGTAATGTACTGTAACGTTGTTGCAAACATGATTGCCCATGCAATGATATGGAACACGATACGTAGTTTGGATAAACATTTTAACGTCGGCGGAATAAAATTTTAGTTCTAGAGAGAAAGTGTTAACCGAAAATTTGCTCAAGTGATTGCAATTCGCATATCAATCGATTGACCTTGGAATATTGTCGCTATCCCACTTAATAAAAAAGTCGATTTTTTCAACAAAAAGGTAAGGAATACCCCTTACATATCGCGCGAAAACGGGACATTTTGACTTTTGATCGCAGTTTTCGCTATCCAACTTTCTTTTGGGCAACAACTGATAGGTGGAGGTGTTGGGGGGTAAGTTTAAATTATTAAAAGGGGTCGGTGGGAAGGGCATCGTGGGAATTACTGGTTCTTGTATAAACTTTCAGGAAAATGAAATTCGAGACAATTACAAAGGAAAGTCAGACAATTCGGACAAACTGCAAAAATTATAATTTTCGAATAAAACAAATTTATTGAAATTTGGACAGGACAACGTCTGTCAGGCCATCTAGTTAATAATAATAATAGTCAACTTAATTCTTTATCGTATGTGGACATATGGTGCAGCGGCGTGCAATCTAATGCGCAGAAGGCGCAGAGCATACCTGAAATTATGTATCCACTATTCATGACCATCTTAAGAATAATTTTATGTTAAAAAATAAAAAAATAACAGTTTAAAAAAATCGATAGATCGGCGGAAAACCGCCGTCAAAATTCGGGGCTTTACATTTTAGAGGAGAAATTTTAGAAAATTTAGAGGAGTTACCTTCTTCATTATTAATTTCAGAATAAATTTTCGTTTTTCATCCAATTTCAACGAAAATTTCTCGCAAATTAAGCTTTTCCACAAAATTGATCCAAATATCATGAAATATAAATTTTCCACGGGAACTTTCGGGAAAATTCTAAAATATTTTGGGCGAAATGAAATAAACTGGAAATAAAAACAATTTCTTAAGAAATTATCTCTTTGCTAATTACTTAAGATGCAATTTACCATCATTAGATTGTAAAAATAATAACTTTGAAGAATTAGGGGAGTACTTTTTGAAAAAATGTTAGAAAATCAATTGTTCACTTGTATCATTGAAGGAACAATTCTGCATAATTGGATTGTCAACGTTCCGAAGAAAATTCTCGGAAATTTCAGTTCGTAAAATAATGGGAAATTTTTGAACCAAAATCGAAGATTTTGTAAACATGAAATCGATTTTTTAATGTCATTTTATGGGATAACCTCTTAAGGTTTTCCATCTCTTAACCTACATTAATCCATCCCTTCGATAGAATGTAATTAAAATTTGAAAATTTCTTTTTCAGGTTAATTTTTTTAAATATAATTGAAGATTTTCCGAATATATTTTCATTTTTCAAAAAATCGATAATTGACAATTTTTTTTAAATAAAATGTGTGACCTTTCCGGCATACAGAGCCATGTATGTGAGGCTATGCCACTGCGATCTGTCCGCTATAAATACATGATAACTATTGATTTGAAAGACATGTAGTTTTAGCCACATACCATGAAACTTGTGAAACAATGAGATTTCGTGATGTGGAGACTTTAAATGGGTCACCAAAATCGTGCGATTTGAGAGCGTAAACTTTTGACCCACTTAAAGCTATCCTAAATCCTAAAGCCATCCTGACGGTAGGCAATAAAAAAATTACTCTATGTCAGAGGGGGGAATAAATCCGAAAAGCATGAACTATCAACAACTACGAACCTTTTATCAATAATTCGAATTAACTGGTTAATATTTGGAGAAAATTTCACTTAAAATTTGGTGGCAATATCACTCAAAATATGGACAAAATGCCACTCATAATTTGGAGAAAATTTCACCCAAAATCTGGAGACAATTTCATTCAAAATTTGGAGAAAATGCCACTCAAAAATTGGAACAAATCTTACTCAAACTTTGAGGAAAATGTCATTCAAAGTTAGGAGAAAATTTGACTCAAATTTTGGAGCAAAATTTCATTTAAAATTTGGTGAAAATCTCACTCAAAAATTTGAGAAATTGCCACTCAAAATTGCGAGACAATTTCACTCAAATTCTGACGAAAATTTGGAGTAAATGTCGCTCAAAATTTTAAGGTAATTTGTTGATAATTTTCCCAACTTTTATCATTTTTTCCATAACTTTTCGCCAACTTTTCGAATTTTTCAGATGTATATTTTTCTTTTCTAAATTCTTGCGAATTTTGACCGGTGAAAAGGCCTGGAAAATCAGACGCATGTCTAAATAAATGTTGAATTCTTAAAGATCTCATATAATTTGCTGAAGAATTTTAGAGAAATTGATAAAAACTTTCAAAATTAATTATTGGAACAATAGGTCGGTAAAATTTTTTTAAGGCACAAGGTTGAAACGCTACTTTTTCTATAGAGATTTCCTACGACAAGCGTTTTTTTGTGGAGTGGTGGGAATTTTCTTAATATATCCTTCCGATTTTCAGTGTAATTTATCTATAGAAAGAAAGCGTGAAGAATTTTGAATGTTCCGTAAAATTAACTGATCGTAAGAAATGTTATGCTTACTTCCTAAAAGAGTTCCAGAAGCTTAGTAAACCGAACGTTGTTTCTAATCTACAGATAGTCTAATACAATAGCTTATCCTTGATATTTTTTTAAAGACATATTTCTTTGTTGGACAATTTCTAAGTAAGGACTATGATAGAGGCTGTAACATTTTGTTAAGGTCATTAAATTCTGCACACCTCATGGAGATGTTGACCGCACGTCATCGATATGGGGACATAACACTAACCCAGAAAATTCATTAATGAAATAAAGTTTACCATATTTCATATCGTTATTACATTTTTCTGTGATATTAACGTTTATCCGAAATATATTCTATTCTTGTATTATTTTAAAAGTCTTCCCGAAAAATATGTAATTATTACAAATAAATGTATAATAATCATAATATTGTTTATCTAGAAACAGGAAATGGTATCAACTCAGTTTTGACCTAGGATAAGGGCCCTTTTCTTGTACAAGTACGAGAACGTTACTCTTTAAGGAATTAGTAGCGAGAATTTCATCTGGAAAATTATATAACAAAATTTAAATGTTGAATAAAAAAATCGTTGAAAAAGAGTGAGAACTTTCATGAAAATCAAAATCGTGAAATACGGAATTTTTCGAGAAAAATTCTAAAAAAAATTTTAAAATTCCATTCAAATAAGATAATTTCGAAAAAAATCAAAAATTTGTCAAAAATTGGCAAACTTGAAATTCAGAAGATTTATCAAGAAAGGCAAGAATGTAAAAAAAAATCTCGATAATTTAGTGGAGATGAAAACATTTCATAATCTCACAAAAATTTGAAAAAAAGGAAATTATTATAAAAATTGGAAAATTAATTTTAAAATTTCGAAAATATCTGATCATTTAATGAAAATCATGAATATTGAGATGTAAATTTGAACCCAGGATATTAATTTCACGACATCTTCGGACATTAATAAAATTTTCCAAATTTCACAAGTTATCCAATGTTTTTATGGAACATGCATTTTCTAAATTAATCGATTTGTAGGAATTTTTCGGAGTTTCTCGAAATTTTGTGAATTCCATGAGTACAAAATTTATAGGATAGAAATAAATCCATTTGGTGGGAAATATAGTATTCCGACTTTTATCTGAACATTCCTGAAGTGTGTTTCTTTTGATTTGGACATTTTTCCAAATTTATCTGTTTGCCTCAGTAAACTTCAAGTAAATTAAACTGATGAAAGTATCTTTTGATGAAAATTTACCTATTAATCACATAATTAATTTAAATTAAATATGAAATATAACTTTTAGGTATTTAGAAATTTAGGTACATTGTTTTTCTCAGTGTAATTTATCTTCCAACAGTATTATGAAAAATAGTTGTAATAACGTCACCATCATATCAGCCTACTAACATTTACTACTTAACATATGCCACCCACAAGGTTTTCTATTTAATATCTGTTCTGGGTATACTTGGAAATATGACGATATATTGTCATTATGATCGCCAATTTTCCCTTAAGTAACTGTTCATCACTAGTAAAGATATTTCATCAGAATTTATGAAAAAAATTAGGGGATGTGATTTATTATTCTGATCTTAACAGACAACCTACAGTTTACGGTTGTTTCTGACAGATTTATATGCTTCCCACCCACACATATCATACATGAGAAAGTCCGAATATTTATTATTAAAAATATCGAGGGTTTAAAAAACGATGCGGCTACGAATAATTTTCGAATAAATTGTACCCTGATTTAATGTTTAGCCAAAATTTATTTCAAAAACAAGAACAATTCATATCTAATCAATTTAAGAAGTATCTGATACAATGTCCTATAAGGTGACCAACTATTCCGATTTTAACTTAAATAAAAATTCTAACTTAAATAAAAATAGAATTCTGTAGCAATAAAACCAAATGCGGTTTAAATAAAAATACCTAAAAATTTGGTTTTATCGCAAAGAAGTAAATTTTCAACAGACAACTAGAATATATGGAAGTAATTCTATGAGTCTACTATTTATCACAAATAATTGTTATTCATCCAGTAAAAAGATAAGAAAACGTAATAATATATTTTGGGCCCTAATTTCATGTCGAATTCGATTGGACTTCAGTGAAGCTTACCTTTCACTACATAATGTGTTCAAATTTATCATTAGATAAAGAGAGATGCACATAGAAAGTGTACTTCACTGACGTCCAATCGAATTCGACATTAGTAAACTGTAACTGTTCTCTCCATAAGTGACCAGTGGCGTGCAGTATAAAACGCAGAAGGCGCAGAGCACAAATAAAATATCGACAAAATCCAACCAATAACCGTAACCAACTTTTCTTCTGCAAATTTTTCCATCTTAATAATTTAAAATCAGTGAAATTGAAGTTTTTGTGAAAAATTTTTAAGGAAGTTCCAAAAGCTCATCGAAAGCTTTCAATTAAAATACTATTTTAGTCAGTAGGGATTCTAATTTTTCTCCTAATAATTAAATTTGAATATAATCTGAAATTTTCCTTCAAATTTTCCGTGGAAAATTAAAAACTGGAAGAAATTTTTACATTTAGGTTTCAAAATTTATATGTCGTTAAATCTATCAAAAATTTAACGTTATTAAAATTTAAAATTATCTGAAAGAGCTTTAACAAACTTCCAAAGGCTTATCCAAAGCTTTCAAGCAAAATATTTTTTATTCAAAATCAAATTTATTTTATCTCCCGTTTGATGTACTTCAATTGGACACTTTCGTTGAAAAGCTCCTTGGAAAATTAATATCTCTACGCTTGAATGAATTGAATTGAAACCAAATTATCATGAAGGCATCAATAGTTCTTGTTTACCCTTTCTTGAAAAATCCATCTATGGGCCTTAAATTTTACCTAAATATAATATGTATTCAATGAGGTTTCGAGATTTTGAGAAAATTTGAAATGTCTTGAAATAACTGATATCTGGATAGATAATAGATTTTAAAAACTAAAAAATTAACTTCGAAACTTAAAGCTTTCGTTGAGATTACAATGGATTGAGAAAGCTTTTAGCGAAAATGTCATATTTTATCTAAATTTAATGAATCGAATAATAACTATATTCCAAAATATATAAAAAGAAATTTTAATTTTAACCTTTCAATGAGCTTATGAGATATTTAATTTTTTTTTGTTAAAGGGCCGTTAATAGTATAGATAGATAATAGATAATAGATTTTAAACCGCAAAAAATAAAGTTCGAAACTTGGAGCTTTCGTTTCGCTTTTAATAGTTCGTATAAGCTTTCTACGAAAGCTCCATATTTAATTTAAATTTAATGAATCGGATAAAAATTAGATTCCAATAACATGACATTTTAATTTTAAGTTTTCAATGTGCTTTAGAGGGTTTTGAAGCATTTCCATGCGAAAATTTGAAAATTCGTTAAAGGATCGTAATTTGGATAAAAAATAGATTTTAAAATGTAAAAAATTATGTTCGAAAAATAAAGCTTTCTGAGAGCTTTTTAATTTTGCAGAGCTTTTGGACGAATTTTAAGATTTGATATCTTTTTTATTTTTCCTCAACTAATTAATATACTTCTTCCATCATTAGATTTTTTGGATCGGATGGAAATGTTGCGATGTCCGATATGCAAATATTTCGGTCCGAGCTTTTACGTATTTGTGATTTTTCTTAAAAAAAATTTAAATTTTTCTGAAATAAGCCACTGGTGGTAACTAAAATATTGAGTATACAATTATACATTTTATTTATGCAAATTGTTTACCTTTACACTTAAAAATGTTTCTAGGATAAGGAGATAAGTTCAACCACGAACTTTTTAAAAATATAAATTCCTTTTCATGATTCCTGTGCGTAATAGACATAAAAACGCCGGGATTACTTTTTACTTAATTTTATTTTGAAATCAATTAAAGAAAGTTCATTCCTAACTATTTTAGGATCGCTGGACACCTTATCTGTACTGAACTGACATACTCTCGGACATAAAAAAAAACATATGGAAGTTAAAACCATTAAAATTACATGTTTTCAACTTATTGAATAAATTGCCAATGGCCGGGCCACTTCTATTCCCGTTTAATATTAGAAAACAATATTATTGCAATGCAATGGGTATATAATCTGTTGTTATTTTCGGAAAAGGACATTTGGTTTCATGTTCTCCAGTCAAGCACAGAAAACGAATGATTATTCGGTGAGGATAAAAAAGGGGTTAAATAGAACGTTGAATATTTTGACGATAAACATTTTTTTCAGATCCTGGTAAATATTGGAATCGAAATTGAGGGTAAATGGTTTTAACTAATAAATATACAAAATAGCACATGGCTATACTTCAATACTTTATTTATGCTTGCATCAAAAACAAATATATCGGCAGGATACACTGGTGTTAAACAGATAGACTTATGGATTACTTCTTTTCTTCCTCATCTGTACGTATAACATGTCTTACAATAGTTATACAGAAGTTTCGTGTGTGCGTAGTAATATAATTTAGGGATTAAAGGTATATATTGTCATGTCTGTCTATAGACTTTTTTTCTCATCCATTTCCGGGGTCTTTTTAATATACGTCCCATTTCTGGTTCATTTGACAGTATAAACGGGGGACCCATTAAAGGTTTTTATGACCGAAACCGGTCCACCGATTATAATGTGGTGTGTGCAAGAATTTTGATAAGAAATCTTTCAAGACTGTTGTTCAACAAATCTAAAAGAATATTAATTTATGTATACGTTGTCATCCATTATTGCCACGTGATTTCATTTATAGGTGGTCCCTTATTAAATATACAACATCTTATCTTGATTTTGGCATATTAACCGGTTGGATAATGGTAATAGTATTAATATTTAAGAAAATAGACACTGAATAATAATAGTATGACTACTAGTTGTTTAGTATGTTTATTCAATGGGTAAATATTACTTTTAATATGGGATTATACCATAAAATGTATTTCCTGGGATGATAACATTTACTACTTTACCTATCCCATTCATATATTAACATATTAATGTTTTTCTGTTGTTTTTCATTAATTACTGATACGTTGTTGGAATACATAACTGTATAGTTTTGGAACATTTCTAATAACAACAAATGTTACCATTAAGAAACATGGAAATTTAGCATATTTAACAATGAGTTTTCCAACGATATATTTCTTTTTATAGAAATATTTATGTACCAGGAACAGGTATGTATGCTTCAATTAACAATAGGAAATAGATAATTTACTATCCCTAGGGTCTAAAGTTTCTATTATTCTATGCAATGCATTGTTCTAAGAGATGAAGTTAAATAGAATTTGCGAAATATTTGCTACAGCATAGTCTGCAATAGCATGTAAGAAAGATTAATTATTTCCATTTAGAGACTTACTACACTTGACCAATATTCCATATAATCTACATTTTGTAGAATAGAAGTTGTAAAATTATATATTTTCCCAAGTTTTATAATTATGTTTTAATTTTATGTTTTAATTAAGTTCTAATTATAATATTACGTTATGAAGAAAGATTGGTTAAAATTGTAAAGGCGAATTCTTTGAATTGTTAATTTGTAAATTACAAAGACGTGAAATTAGAACTAAAGCTTGGCGTATTCAAGAAATTATGTGTAAGTGAATAGAGGGAAATCTGCGACCGTGTAAATTTAAATATTTCAATCACCAATGAGAATCTTTATTACCCCTTTCGGTAAGTATTTTGTATAGATTACATCGTAAGATAATTTAGTTTCATCCTAACAGACCAACATTTTATTACAGGATAAGGAGCTAGGAGAAATGAAATTACGAAATTATACTAGACCTACACTACACTATACTAAAGCTCCGATATCTGGATAGAAAATAGATTTTAAAGCGTAAAAAATTAGTTTCGAAACTTCGAGCTTTTGTTGGATAAGCTTACTGCGAAAATTCCGTATTTCATATAAAATTAATGAATCGAATAAAAATTTGACTCCAAATTATATAAAAAGACATTTTAATTTTAAGCTTTCAATGAGCTTTCCACATTTTTGAAGCTTTTTGTGGGTAAATTTGTAATTTCCTTAATGGACCGTTATCTCGATAGAAAATAGATTTTAAAACGTAAAAATTAAGTTCGAAACTTAAAGTTTACTTTGAGCTTATAATGGGTTGAGAAAGCTTTTGGCGAAAATTTCATACTTTATCTAAATTTAATGAATCGGATAAAAATTCGATCCCAAATTATAAAAAAATGACATTTTAATTCCAAGCTTTCAACGAGCTTTCCGATTTTTTGAGGATCTTTTTGGAAAAATTTGAAAATTTGTAAAAGGATCGGTATTTGGATGGACAATAGATTTTAAAACGTAAAAAATACGGTTCGGAAATTAAAGCTTTCTAGGAGCTTTAAAGTATCTGCAGAGCTTTTGTGCGAAAAGTTCAGTTTTGACATTTTCCTCAACTAATTTATAAACTTTCTGCGTCTGATCCATCAAGTGAATGAAACCATCAAGTGAAAGTATATAATGGAAAAGGTACGGAAAATATCTGAAAAAGTTTGCGAAACCTACAGAAGTCAGAGAAATGCGCTGGAAAATTTGAAATATTTAAAAACGTTAAAAAATTTTGAGAAGATTGGGCAAAAAATCGGAATAAAACCCCTTAATTTGAGAAAATTAGAAAAAATGGTAGGAAAATATCGATTAAAATCGGAAAAAGTCACATACGGTTGAGAAAATTATTGAAAGTGGGGCAAATGTTAATATATGTTGTTACAAAAATTGAGGAACAATTTAGAAAGCTAGAGAACAGATCGTAAAACATTATGAAAATGTAAGAAAGTCGATTAATATAAGCAGAAAAAAGAAGTCATAAAGTAGGGCAGTCGTGTAAATGCGATAGAAAAGTTCTGAAAAGATTAAATTAGTCAGAAAAAGTGGTAAGAGATTTTGACAGAATCGGGAAATATTGGAAAATGGTAGAAAAATAGAAAAGTAAAATACACAAAACCATTTCTCGAAAGGGTGGATAAAGCTTGAAAAATTCTTTTTCCATTTTTCCTAACTGCCCGGCTGAAATCAGGGAAATGGAACTTAGGATAAGTTAGGAAATTCGTAGAGCACACAAAAATTCGGGATTTATAAAACGTTAGGAAAAAAAAGAAAATGTTTCTATACTCTTCCGGGGTTTTCTGATTTTCCTAACTTTCCAACACATTCCCTTACTGTAATATTGCAGTAACTTTTTCTGATTTTTCCGGACCTCTTGTCTGATTTTTCTGGCCCTGCCGCACTTTTCAAAGATTTTACCCAACTTATCTTAAATTTTTTTAACTTAACCGGAATTTTTCCGACAATGTTTTCTTGACGATCGCATGGATTTGTGGTGGTGATCTTATTTTACCCCACACCCCGGTAATAATTAAATTAATTGTAATATCATTAAGTACAAATTCTATTGTTAACAATTGTAACTTTATTTTATATTTAATTTTTTAGAATAACAGCTATTAAAAAATAATTATAAGAATAATTTGGTTTATAATTAAACTAAATTATAATAGAGTACACTAGCCATTTAGTATTAAGTATTTCATATCCGTTAAACTTCAGGGTTCCCTTGATCTAATTTTATAGACATTTTTTAAATCGACATTAAAACTTTTTAAATTAAAAAAAAAAAACGCTGCAATTTGACCAATGTACCCCGGTTACTCCTCCAAGGCCCCGGCGCATTCATTTCTTAAAGGCGAATATCCGTCACTGAAAGCTGAGAAAGCCTCAAAATACAAGTTATAATAAAATTTTAAATTTCAGCAGAAAAAAGGGAAAAGATTTTAAGAAAAAGTTCTTGGCGATTTAATCGCCCTGTCGGTTAACGCAATAGGTAATTCCATACCTCCAATGTTCATATTCAAGCGTTAGATATCGTGAGATTATTTTTATGACAATGAAATGCCAGGGTGCATTGGAGCTGCAAACAGCTCAGGTTGGATACAAAAGTCAGAGTTTGTAAAATACATCCAACATTGGAGCTGTTCAAAAATAGACCCATTCTTTTGCTACTTGATAATCATGATGGTCATCAATTCATTGAAGCTTAAGATTTAGCAGCCGGGAATGGATAAACTTTGTTACCATTTCCGCCTCACTGTCACAAGTTACAGCCATTAGGTCGATAGATATATGAAAACTTGGCGCGCGGAAAATCCTGGAAAAAATTTGCAAATTCAAAAATTAACTCAAATTTACAGATTCAGGTTTCTTTACTGCTGTGCACAAGAAGCGCGTGCAGAAAGTGAAGAACGTCGTACAACTTCAACAGTTGCATCAACTTCATAAGTACAAAATACTCCAGACCCACTCCCTGACGATCCAACGGCTTTCGAGGAGGTGAAAATATCAGGACAATCTATATATCTGATGTGTGCCTCAAGTTCGTTGGACGTTTCCACCATCTCAGGTTTCTTTTTAACTTCATTTGAAGATTTTTTCAAATCATTGGACGAAATTCGGAGTTATCCAAAGATTCTTCAGAAAAAAACATTAAGAGGAAGAAAACCAATGCGGGGGAATATTGTGTTGAATTCTTCACCAGATCGACATAAATTTCGGCAGTTAGCTATGAAGTGTCAACGAAACAAAATGTGCTGAAGGAAGTTGAATCGATTAATAGCTAAGGAGCTCCATGAAAGAGAAGCCGCGCAGCTAGCAAAAAAACCTCAACAGTGAAAAATAATTTTTAAATTTTTTATATTTTTTTTTAAATTTTAATAAATACATAATTTTGACTAAAATGTGTGTTTTAAGCAAAAAAAATTAATTTCTGAATTTAATTCTATTTTCCCATGTACGGGGTGTTTAGATAAACATGTAGAGGTCTGCGGTATCGCCTACAGCTCACTGGTTATGCATTATATCAAGTAAGTCTCTATGGCGAAAATGTAGCTTAATGATGTACCTTTCTAGTGTACTTTCCCGATTTTCAAAATTTTGCTGTCTTCTAAACACCCCACTCTCCCCTACAGATTGATTCGAATATTCAAGGCTTTCAAATATTGCTAACTAATTTTCCTTATTTAATCCTGACTTTTCAAACCTTTTCCTTCCGTTCTCGTTCATCTGTTATGACAAACTTTTTGTCTATATCTCAGCTTTCTCGGACTATCCGATAATATAACGAGTCTATCCTGACTCTTCCCGAGCTGTTCCAACTTTCCTAATATCGTGCAGTAGTTATTAGACTTCTAGATACTTTCTGGAAATTTTTGGGACTCGGCGGATATTGCCTGATTTTTCTTTGCGGTCGTCCGAATTTTTCGAAAGTTTTAATATCATTCCCGTTCTTTTTAAATATTTGCTGGCTTCATTTCTACGAATTTTCATATCTCGACTCATTCCGAACTTTTCCGATATTCTCGAATGTTCCTAACATTTATTCGGAATAAAGGGGAATTCGGGAGTTCATTCGACTGCTTTAGTGGTTCCAGGAAAAATGACCATTCTTGTAATAGTAAATATCAAAATATTGATTATACATTTTTTAAAAATTAGTTCAACGACCATTTTCCTCACCAAAATATTTAACGATTTATTAATCAATTATCAATTTTTCTGTTTCAAATTTTCAAACCAACAATTTTAATTTCCAATTGACCTCATTCCCAATTACCCCAAGGATAATTTTCACATGACAAAATTTCTAACACAAAGCTTTCCATTGAATTAAAAACCAATCATTACGAATATTAAATAATATAATTCAACATGAATAGGTATAACTACATACAATAACCTCAATTTCCACGATTTTTGTTAACTTTGAAAATAATTAAAATCTATTAACGAAAATAAAAAAGAACATAATTGAACTAATTACCTACGATTATAAAGAATTAGAATATTAGCAGCTCATTTCGTTTATGAAACCATTCGAATAGAAAATTAATTCAATTTACCAAACATTTTCTTTACATAATCATGAAAATAATTTTTCCCTAATTTAAATATTAATTGAAAAAATAAATTCTCCAACATTTTTTCGGAAATTAAATACGAAATAGAAAAGTAGGTATAAGTATTACATATTAAGTATAATTCTATATATTACTTCTTTATTAGCATTAAATTTCAGAATAATATTTGAAATTTAATTCTAACTTAATAATTTAATCCTATAAGTAGATTATCTAGATTAAACATTTTATATTTAATATCTCTGACCCGAAACACGAATTTATTATTACGATTTTATTCTATAAAAATTTAGAATTTCTAACCAATATGATGTTTTAATAAAAATCCACTTCTGGAGCTATAGACAATTAGAAAAACATTAAATTTTATGTAATATTCCATTCTGAAATGGATGCGGATGAGGATTATAATTTATAATCGGATATTTTTCTTACCATAGTTATCAAGGATTTAAGGTTATTTTCAGATTATTTCGAATTAAAATATTTTCTTAACACCTGCTGTGTGTTCGTTCCATTTATATTAGGATAATATTATGAGGTCTTGAGGGAAGGACTACTAAAAGGATGTTTTGTATGGATAATAAATATACGGAGAAAAGAAAAGTTTTCTTGGACATTAAATTTAATATAACACCTCTATTACTCAAGTTTATTCTTGTAAAGAAAAATCAATAGTCATTAAGAAGGAAATTCTGAGAGTAGAGTATCTGAATGAAATTATATCCGCAATTCCGATAATCGTAATTCATATAATTTCAAACTTATTTCGAATATCAGTTAACATCCAATACACCTGAGGAATTTTATAAATTATAAATTAAATCGATATAATACTCGATGTAATTATCGAATAAATTGACTTCCTGATACGGAAATCGATACGGATTTGACTGGGGAAACCATGAAATGTTCAACAATCTATTAATGGGAATCCATTAAGCGGGGGATAAGCGGATAGGGTAATATGCTCAGTTGATATATACCAACCCAAAGTGTCAGTGTCGCGCGGTCAACTTCTCCAGAATACAGAATTTCGCGACCCCTTTATAAAATATTAGAGCTTTTACATATTCGTTTGCTTTATTCAATCAATGTTATTACTGCCGAATGCAATGCTGAATATTTTCTTCGGCCGGAAAAAATGTAAAGCGCAGAAAGTTGCTTGGACAGTTAGGTAAAAATACAAAAATTAAATATTTCCGGAAAGTTAAAATTTATCTAAGAAATATCAGAAATTCGTAAAGGCTCGAATCGAAAAATTGGAATACCGGACATCGCGACATTTGATTCGGATTTTCCTACAATTTTGTTCGGATCGAAAAAAATGTAATGATGCAGAAAATTGGTAAATTAGTTCAGGAAAAATACAAAATTATCAAAACTAAATATTTTGTACAAAAGCTCTGCAAAAACTTTAAAGCTCTCACAAAGCTTTATTTTCCCAACCTTATTTTTTACGTATTAAAATCTATTTTCTATCCAGATAACGAATCTGTAACGAAATTTTAAATTTTCCCCAAAAAAGCTCAAAAAATCTTGAAAGCTCATTGAAAGCTTAAAATTAAAATATCTTTTATATAATTTGGAATAGAATTTTTATCCCATTCGTTAAATTTAAACGAAATATGGAATTTTCGCACAAAGCTTATCTAAACTATTATTAAAAGCGCAACGAAAGCTTTTAATTTTGAATTCAATTCTTTACGTTTAAAAATCTATTTTCTATCCATATAACAATCATTTAACAAAATTGTAACTTTTTCCAAAATAAAGCTTAAAAATCTACAAAGCTCTTTGAAAGCTTCAAATTAAAATGTCATTTTATATAATTTGGAATCTAATTTTTATTTGATTCATTAAATTTAGATAAAATTTGAAATTTTCGGTGAAAACTTTCTCAATCCATTGTAAGCTCAATGAAAGCTTTAAGTTTAGAACTTAATTTTTTACATTTTAAAATCAATTTTTTATCTAGACTTCGGTCCTTTCATTAAATTTCCCATTTTCGCCAAAAAGCATGCTTCAAAAATCTCGAAAGCTCATTCAAAGCATTGTTATCTAGCATAAGCATCTCTTTAACGAAAATTTCCGATTTCATATAAATTTATTTATCGGGAGATTAAATAGATTTGATAATGAATAAAATAATATTATATTTTAATTGAAAGCTTTGGATAAGCTCTGAAGATTATTGAGAAAGTTATTAAGGAAAATAATATTAGTTGGTGAATAAAAATTGATTACGATTTTTGGTCGATACTTCAGGTGTTCTCTGCGCCTTCCACGCATTAGACTGCACGCCACTTGCAAAGTCATACTTGTAATATAATTTTATTCTCAACATTAATTTTATACTTTTTTGATAAAAAGTTAATCTCGTTAAAATAAGGTTTTCAAAATGCTTTTAAGAAGCGTATTTCCATAATGATTACCGCTATTAAAGAACTTTAAAATACGCAGAAGATATTGTAGAAATTATGCGATATATCATCAGAGATACTCCTCTAAATTAGAATATAATTATGAAAATTAGAAGTAAAAGATTGTACCGATAGACACGAATAATCATTATTTGTGTATATTCGATATTGATAATTGATACAAATTCAATAGAACACTTATCAAGGGGACGCAACCCTAGACTTTCCTTTCATAATTCTTCAATTTTCTTTAGATTTTCTTTCATCGCCACTAATTGAATTAACCTTCGCATTGTTATGTCAATAACAAGTGCCGGTATTGAATTACAAATTTCTGATGGCAGAACAGTATATGATATGAGAAAGAAAAACAATCAATTTCAATTAAATCCATCGAACAATTGAATCCAGTCTATTTTCAATAAAATAGGGATATTAAATATAATGAATGATTTTTTTTTTACTCAGGGTGTAGAAAATGAGTAGTTCGAAATGAATCAATAGTTTATTTGATTAAAACTTATTGCTTTATCGATAATAATATATATACCAATGGATAGGTAGTATAAATTAAGTATATATTTCGAAATGAAACTAAACCCGACCATTGAACTTAAAGAAAGAAAAGGAAAATCTGTCATATAACTGGTGTAACCATTACATCCTGTCGCTTAACTTCTCTCGATTTTTAATAATTGAAAATGTTTTCTGTCATACGAGAATACTTTTAGAACGATATCGTAAGGAAACAGGAATTTTATCAAAAGTTCTATCACCCAAGGAGTAGTATGTCTTTAAAATGAAACTTATATAACATAATTGACTATAAAAGCTTCTCCTTGCTATTATAGAACTTTTAATGATCGATCGATCTATTGTCGCTTAAAGAAATAGTTTGTCATTTGATATCTTTTCAATCAAGAATTAAAGGAAATAAAATCACTGAAGTAATTTTTTTGGAACAATATCTCTTCCGATTAATACATGTCGACGAGAATGAGTACTACCAATTGCCCTATTGAAATATTAAAACTGACAAATAAAAAATTGGAATGAGATTGGGGATGAAACATTGGAACTATTACTTTTTATAACAAAAAGTCTGTTGGTTCATCAGTCCATATAGTTTTTTGTTTCACAACCTGGAGCAATATCGAATATTGCATTTTTGAACACTGAAAACAACGACCAATATATACGACCAATTCAAGCTGCCACTCTGTAGACTTCCGGAATCAAAAAAATTCCAATATTTCCGACATTGGGGATGAAACTAGTGAACGAAAATTCCCGGTGATTAATATTTCAACAAATATTTCTTTTCTCGCTGGATATGAAATGTTTTGTTTTAAAAAAAATTCTACATGATAGGAATTATGGGCGGGCGGTATGCTTTTACAATGAAAGCATAAATAATTTGGAATTTTCAGAAATTGAAAAGCTAAACCTAGCTACTCAAGACAATTTTTAAAGAAATTATTATATTCTTATGTGAATATTGTAACCAAACGGTTGTTCCTTTTCTGATTCTCAAAAGTAGAAAAGTGAAAAAATATGTTCCACTAGGGAGTATTAAATGAAGTACAACCAGAACATGCTTTTTCATTCTCGCTTTTCAAGTTTAATTCCTTACAAGTCTAAAAATTGGTTCGCAGCTGGATGGTCACTGAATCGCCTACCCACGATTATCACAATAAATAATTAAATATTCATAAAATTATAGATATTCCGTTTACGAAATGAATCATAAAGCCATATATCCTGACGGACATTTACCGTTAAGTAAGCCTAAAAGCCCTATTACCCAAAAGTAAGCCTCAATCAACTAATCAATCTTCGATCGACTCGTTATAACGTACTTGATAAGAAACTAGGCTCGCGTTGCTCAGTCGAGCAAATAAACAGTTAGTGCTCTCATAAGTTTACCCTATTTTTCCTCAGCCTTTACTGGTTGAAGTGACGACTACCAAACCTAGCTTCTTCCAAATATTTGTTAATTTGCAAACAATAAGAAAGAATATACAGTATTGTGCAAAACATTAGCACATCGCCTAAGCTAGACAGAATAAGTTATATTTGCCTTATCTAATTTAAGTAATAATAAACCCAATATTACATTATAATATACTGGCAAAGCAATACCATATAGACACATTTCGAAAGAA
>JANTOP010004195.1:0-17525 GCA_027564815.1 Symmerus nobilis
TTGAATAAAATGTTTGATTTCAAACATTTGATGATTCAGGAATAATAGGTTATTATAATTAACTTAAAAAAGACACTAAGCAGGGGTCAGTTTTCGTGGAAACACCCAAGGGTACCACCCGATCTTATAATATTTATAGAACTCCCTAGTTATGCCCTATTTATATCCACTTCAAAGTTTTCAAATTTTAATGCATCCGGAAAATCATATCCATTTTCCTGAACAGTTACCACTTTATTTATAGGCATAATAACCCCCTAAAAACAGGATTCGAAATTTGGAAATTTTAAATTTTCCGGGAAATTATAACCATTTTTCAAAAAATTGGTAATTTTTCGTAATTTTTCATGGACAAATTTGTTCCACAATTTCTTCAATTGATCCTTAGGTATACTTCCACCTAACCAGATTTTCTGATCTTCAAAGAAAATTTCCCGGAAAATTAAGTTTTCCACAAGACATTTAATAAAATCAAATTAATTTGTTGAATGAAATAACAAAAATCCAAAACGGTTGATATTTTGAAATATTTTCTCATTGTTTGATTAGAAAATTTTTGGAAGTAGATTTTCCTTCAAAATTCTTGAGGATTAAAATTAATTATTTATTTGACTTCCTTTTGAAATTTTATGATATAAAATTTCCCGATGAAGTTATGAATGTTTTCTTTCAACCTGATATTTAACGTCGCGCGACATTATTTTGTATCTGCTCTATAAACCTTTATAAAACCAAAAACATAAAGTTCTGATTATTTCGAAATTATTTTTATGACGTTAATATAAATTTATATCCGAATATTAAAGGTTTCGTTGAGCTTTCAAATGTTTCAAAAGCTTTTTGAGGAAAATTTCAGATTTGATTAAAATTTAATCAAATCGGATAAGAAATTAATAAAGTAAAGTTTTAATTAAAAGCTTGCATCGAATTTTCAAGTCACCAATAAAGCTTTTTACAGGAAATCTCGACCGAATTCTACCTAAAGAAATAATGAAATTTTATAATAAAACGAACATTTATCTATTTTTAAACGTAAATTTTATTTCTTTTTATTAATTAATTAAATCTAATATTTCCTATTTAAATAACAAATTATTTCTATTTGTTGCATTCGATTAAATGTTCAACTTTTGATGGATAAATTGGTGGTTTTTTTTTTAATCTCGAAAACTATTAATTTGATTTTTTGGTTGAGCAATTTCCGATTAAATTAATTAATTAAAATTTGAAATGGACGGGATGTCATTATATTTATTTAATTATTTATTTATTACATTTCCTTCTTATCAATGTGCAATATTTAACGTTTAATTATATCGATTTCTAATTAAAAAATAATTTTTATCTTTTTATCTACAAATATCCTTTAAAAATAATATTTTCTCTATTTGTATCCAACTAAATCTAAACATTTTGTTCTAATTTACTAAATACATATCATACAATGATTTAATTCCCATTTAATCAGCGATTTGTAACCCATTGAACCGTTATCATTAACATAATGATAACCGTTACATTCAATACGATTCGATGGCTGGTTGAGACCGCATTAGCTGTTGGCGCTGGGGGACCTAGCCTGGTATTCGATTTAATTACTTGGGAATACCATTTAACGGTGTAATTCGGCTCCCTTCTAGTCATTGCCTGTACGCTAGATAATCAGAGAAATTAGATTAAATTAAAAAAAGATTACAATTAAATTGACGTTCCCACCGAACAACGACTGTATTCAATTTCCATGGCATCGTAAACAGTTTCTGTTTATCCCGAGGACAAAATAAATGTAAAATTGGTCCCGCATGACTTTCAGAATCTTCTTGCGACATATATTCGTGCAGGGAGATGTTCCAAGCCAAACAAGAACAGCTCTGCTCCGAATGGATCTCAATATACAATTGACGGTCTATCTTTGTATCCAAAATCCATTCACATTGCTGGTGGTAGAAGGACTTCACCGACGACAAGTCCGTGTAATTATTCGATGATAATTCACCTGGAAAATGAGCCGGTTAATTTCTTAAGAGCAAGAAAAGACTATTTACCCGAATGTGTTGTGAATGTTTTCTGACCACAAATCCCATCCGTTTGGAATTGATAGGCCGCCTTAAACGTGAATCCTTTCGTACTCCACGAATAATGGGGTACCGAATAGATTAATCGGATTGGAGACCAGGTCCGTAACGAAACGGGTAGCCAATCGATGCTAAACGATCCACAAAGGCAATTCAACACATCCCCATTATGCGTTGAAATGATTTTTAAGTGATCGATTGCATCCAATGGCATCGACGTTGTTATCTTACATTGGCAACCCGCATCACCACACACCGTTCCACAGTACTGTTGGCTACTTAACCGATCTAACTGTTCGATCTGAAATTGGAGATTGGGTTTAATACAAAAGGGATACCCAGTTAACGGAGAGACACAGTTTACTATTAAAGTAACGCTCTGATTGACAGCCGGAACAAAATGATATGAGCACGATAGGCTTCCTTCGATATTCCAATATAAATGTTCGGTACCCGGTCCACTTATCGTCCCATAAACGGGGCTACTCAGCCCATAATGATCGGTGTTACATAATGTTGACGGTTGCAGTGTGCCACTCTGCTCCTCATCATGAAACATGTAAGCGCCATCAATGAATTCATCATTATAATCATGATGGGGCCCGTTCCCTGCATTCGATCGCCGCAATAAAATCTGTAGATGAGCGCCGGTAGATTGAAATGTTTCCGCCAGTTGAAATGTCCCATCCGCATCGCGAGCGTTTCGTTGGGCCGGCGAACACACTTTTAGGATGGATTTCTGATGATCGGTAGCGGGAACGGTATGGTGTCCCGTATGCCAAGTGCCATCGATGATATCGATAACCGATCGACAGGACGGTGATTTCAAGCGATAGTTAAACAGTGATAGCTGGATGATGTCTGTCGGACGGCCGATCAATGTTATCCGGCAGTTGGGTGAATAGGAACGGGCCCTAGTATCAAAGTGACCAGATCGGCCATTTGATTCCCGGATCACCTGATCACATGGCGAGAATTTCAATGAATGACCGGCCGGCCAATCTAATTGGGTAACGGTCGGATCGGTAGTGGTTTGGAGTGTTGTTACCTCCACCGGTGGGATATCTAGAAATTCCAAATTAGCAGCAAATCCATTGTAGTCAAATGGTGGCACTTGGTAACCGGAATTAAATTCGAACAGAACCTTTGGACCGGGAATAGTTAGATTTATCTTGTTTGAACCGCAAATTGTTGCGATCGGACCATCAGCTCCCTCCTCACCGTTAAACAACGCTATAAAATGGGTGTCACATTTCCTGGTTCGGGAAAAAGGAACGTTTAAAGGATTCGGAACTGTGTAGATAAAGAAATGTAAATTATACCCTTCCGGTAACAGTAACGATGTAAATGTGATCCGAATATTAACATTCGGATTAGCTGTTATAATATAACGACACCGTAAGTTCGGCGGATAGATTCCCGGGAAACCGGGACTCGCAATCGAACACAACTTCGTCGGTTTACAGGCGTAATCATAGTACATCCAATCACAATCGGTTGATGTGATGCGAGTCCCACCGCGTGGATGGAACCCAACCACCGAATTACTTAAAGCGGTGAAGCTAAAGTAAGCGAAGAATTGAGATCGAACTGTGTATTCGGTGATACTAAAAACAGACCGGACATTTAAAATTAAACCAAAAGGATCCAGCGAGAGGATTCAAATAAATTTACTTAAAAATTAAACTAGTAGCACCGTCATCCGAGAATAGGACGGCTGGCGGAGAGTACCGTTCATTGGTACCACATAATTCAGCACCAATCGTTCGGCCACGCTCCCCAAACCGAATGTATCCCCCGACACATCTTTCACCGTTGAAATGTCCGACCGTCACCAATCGATACAATTGCAATTCAACACGTTGTCCGGGAGCTGGCCGCAATTGGTAGGTGCAGACGGTTGGTCCTTGAACAGCCGGAGATTTTATATGGCCGAATGCGCATCCAGAGCTGTTTTGTAACGACCGCGAGTCCAATGTTATATTGCACACTTTTTGTCATTTGATTAAAAAATAAAAAGAATTAATTTTAACGGAAATTAACGGTTGTATTTATTTAAATTTAAATCTTACTGTTGACACAGTACTGTTCTAATCCACATTGTCCACATCTAGCGGATGATACTTCCCCACATTGACAACCCCCCTTAACACAACAAGCACAGGATAGGTTATCGGTTTCGCTAGGCTCATTATCTGTACGCCATTGGCATGGACATCCGGTAGGTGTACGGGTCCATAAATCGACCTGACCTAAACCCGGGATTGTTTTGGAAATTATTTCAATTCGTTGCGGTCTCGGATATACTTACTTTCCGAATCGATTAATATCGGTGACCATGCCAACTGGCCATTACTCCATTCCAGACAAATGAATATTAATACAAATGGGATCAATTTCAAATTTGATTGATCCATAATCCTTGCTACACCAAATCCCATTGTTTATATTGAATTTGAATGGGATTGGTTGTAGGTACCATGAGCTGGAAATTAATCAAATTAATTTTTTTTCCAATTTTCTGGCCTTGATTGGCCGCCGAACGGTAATGGGGACAGGTAGCGGTGAAAATTGACCGATTTTTTTTAAAGGATTCGGCGTACAACCAAATCGGAAAAAAAGAGAAAAACTAGGCGGGTCAATTTGTATTAAAATAATCGAACTTACCCTTCTGTTGGTTTTGGTTGACCACCCGTGACCACATTTAATATTTCAGAAATTACTCCTTTTGATTGATTTTTCTATCTTCGATTTACATATCCTTCCCGATAGATTATATAATTGGAACAGAGTCCTTGTAGAACAAGGATATTGTTTCCTGGATAACGGTTGTCAAAGAATGGCCGTTATTTGATAGGGAGATAGCAGAATAAACGGATACCTGGGCGATGGGTTAAAAGCGCATCCGCGATGTAGTCCCCTTCACTCTGGGGAATTGATTTCTCTTTCGAAGTAGGGTTGGCGGAAGTTATAAACTACCCAAAAGAATGTCTGCTAAATATTTCAGGGACCTACGTTGAAGAATTTCGGAGTTTTGACTTACATTTCGAAGTAATAAACATTTTATTTTACTCAATTTGGCAAGAGAAGCGTTCGGTTAATTTTAGAATTTAATTTCTCGAAATTTTCGTACGGGACGTGTAGAAATTCTGCTCTAACGATCGAAATAACGATCCTTAAGGAATATCGGTACGAAATTTCAGAGATATAGCTTGAGAACGGAACATTTTAATTTATCAATTTGGCGCGTTGAACTTTAAACATTTTTTACTTCAAAATTTCTTAAGGAAAGTGTTGAAACTTTACTAGCAAGATCGAATTAGTAATCTATTAAGAATATCTGTACGAAATTTTAGGGAGCTAGCTTAAGAAATAACGGAGTTTTGTTATAAAAGTTTGAAATGAAATATTAATTTCACGATTAACAAATACTTATACCGGAAAATAATCAATTCGCTTTATAACCGGATTTAAAACCGGAAAAACTAATGGAATTTTCAAATTCCTTAAGCTTTCTTTGAGCTTTTAAGTTTTTCCCGAGCTTTTGGGGGAAAGTTACAAATTTATTGAATTATGATTTTAAAGTTTGATAAAAAGCTTTCAGAGTAAGGAAAATTAAAGGAAGTCAGGAAAAATCGTGTACATTTCGGAAAATATCTGGACTGTATGGAAATGCGGGTAAAGTCGGGATAAGTAGAAAGAAAATTGGATTTTTCTTAGATTTGAATCGACTCTTCTTAACTTGTCGGATATTTTTCTAGATTTATCGACTTCAAATCAGGGGATTACTTTTTTGGAAAACTTTCTTCATTGACCCTTAGGTTTACTTTCACGAGACAAGATTTTCCGGTTCCCCAATAAAATTTCCCGGAAAATTAAGTTATCCCAAAGACATTCAGAAAAACTTAATAAAATCGATTTTTTGTTGAAATATAAAAAATACAAAACGGTTGATTTTTAAAAAATTTTCCTTAAAAATTCTTTGGGAAATTTCGTTCAAAAATCGGCCGATTTTACCGAATGTTTTACAAGACGATTTTCATTTATATTTTAAAAATATTAGTTGTGAGACAAGCTCCCGACATAAAGGCATTCATATATCGCCTAAATGATGCCCTACCTGAATCCATTTCGAAAATTGGAAATTTTAAATTTTTCCGGAAAATTATGATAATTTTTCAAAAAAATGTCAATTTTTCAAAGGGCACCCTGTATCGATCCCCCTAAATTCGGGGGATAGATTTCTTGAAAAAGTTCATTCCATAATTTCTTCATTTGACCTCTAGGTTTATTTTCACTTCACCGGATTTTCCGGTTCTCCAATAAAATTTCCCGGAAAATAAAGTTTTCTATGAGACAGTCAGAAAAATTATATAAAATCGAAGCTTTGCTGCTAAAAGAAAAACTATTTTTCTAGAAAATTATTGTTCGAAACTCGAGAATTTTGATTTACAGAATTTTATTCCATGTGAAGTAAGGGAGGTTTTGTACTTAATATTTTCCGGAAAAATAACCCCTTACGATTGTATCCAGGGGAATTTATCGAAGCTACCAGAAAATCTTGCTATCGAATTTATTGGTTTCTGTACGAACCGATTTTCAATTATTTTACAAAATCAGAAAAATAAAATTTTTAAAAAAGTTTGTTCTACATATCCATCCCTATATCCGTACGATTATTTCTGCATATTCACATTTTTCCATTCCTCTAGAGAATTTCCCGGAAATTTAACTATTGATCTCAGAATAATTCGATAATTTTCACTGAAATATAAATCTCATATGCACGTTCAACTTTAGATGTTTTTTTTTTCTGAAAATTCCTCATGAAAGTGTGTTCTAAGAACTGAATCCTCAATCCTTCAAGAATATATGTTGCAAATTTCACAGATCGATCTTAAGAAATACCGGAGTTATCCAAATTAGATAAATTTTTTAAATAAAATATATGAAAAGAAAGAATTTATTTTCAGTTACACAATTACATATTTCTCATTTTTTTTAAATTTTTTATTTCATTATTACATAAACCCTTATACGATTTTTTATTTTCTTTAATTTCTTATTTTAAAAAATCAAATTAATTATAATTTCCCATTTTTTTTTTGTATCGGATTGTAATTTAATTTTATATTCAGAATTTGATTTTTTTTTAATATAATTTGTTGTAATAATTAATGCGTGTGTATAAATGTGTGCTTGTTGCTATTTGTTTATTTTATTTTTATTAATTATATTATAATTTAATTATTTAATTATATTTATGTACTTAATTGCTATAAAATAGTTCATTTTTTTTGTTTATTTATTTATTTAAAATTCATATTGATTTTGTTTGAATTAATATTTTTTAATTAATTAATTATTTTTTTTGTATAATAAATATAAAAAAGAGATTTTTAATATAATTTTTTATTTATATTTTAATTATTTTGTGTATTTTTTATGCGTGAAAATCGTTCCTCCTTCCGTACAGTTTCTTTGTGTTTTTTTTTTCTTTTTAAATAGAAAAGAGTAATTAATTATTATTTGATAAAATTAATGAAATTAAATTGAAATTAGCACGCCTCGATTTATTTTATTGAAATTAAATGATTGAAATTGGGCAACTGATGGAAATTTTGGGCGCCTAATGATTTCTTTCATTTATAAATTAATTAATTCTTTTCTTTTTTTTTCTTTTAAAATATAGACATAAATATATATTTTTTTTTAATTTAATTTAATTTATTTGAGAAAAAGCGACGAGAATTTTAATTAAAAATCAAATAATTAAATTGTTTTAATTGTTTTTATATTAATAAACACTATTTTAGACAGACAATAAGCTGATTGTAATTTTGACAAGTTTCTATTTTATTCTTGAAATATATAAAATTTAATGTCTTTCGCCTTCTATTACCTGGATCTTCAGTAACTTTTAATCAAATTTCAATTTATTAATTTATTAGTTATTTATCAGTTTATTTAATTAATTAATTTTGGCTTTTAGAATATTTTTTTGATTCTAAAAATTAATAAAATAATAAACGTTTATTTACATTTAAATTTTCTGTTTTTTCGCAAGGTATTTCTCTTCGTTTTCTTTATTTTAAAAATAGAATTTGTTAGATAACCCCTTAAAGTATCGGGGATCATAAATGAAATTTTCAAATTTGGTATTTCCCTTGAAGTAAAATTTAATTTTCTGGAAAAGTTTCGTTTTAATGCCATTTTAAAAATATAACTTGCGCCATAAAACCCTTAATTTGTCGGTGGTTTAAAAACCACGATCTACGGAAACGCCTGCCAAAATTCATGGGTTAATTTAACGAAAATTTCGAGAAAATACTTTGCGAATAAACATTTAATTTCCATGAATTTAAATAAATTGTGCATCCGAATGGTGTTCGGATTCGGTACGTCCCTCCCCCTTGTCAACATTTTTTAAATAAAAAATTAAATAATTAAATGATAATGAATTTTTGGTTTTATTTTATTTCCCCTTTCCCCCCGGAAAATCTAAATTTCTGTCTCCCGAATTCTGAATTTACTCTTAATTTTTCTTAATTTAATTTTATAATATTTATAGTTTTCTCTTTTTTAATATTTTTAAATAATTTAATAATAATTTTTGCTGAATTGTGGATGTTATGTGCGTAACGGATTTAATTCCACACACGTAAAAATGAGTCCCATGACCCCGTTGCTACCGCCATCCCATTTTCTGTAACGCCTAAGCATGATACACGATTATCGTGACCGGCTAAAATACCTAGGGTTTGAAAAAGGAGATGATTAAAGTCTAGATCATTCAAAGGGAGGTCCGTAGAATCGTAGAATACAAACCCGCACGTTCCGCTTTCATTGTGTCCCATACATTACAATTAAAATCATCGTAACCGGCTAGTAGTAACCGGCCGGATTTCGAAAATGCTACAGACGTGATGCCACAAATAATATTATCGTGTGAGTACATGGCCAACTCTTGATCAGCCCGTATATCGAATAACCGGCATGTTGCATCATCTGAACCGGTCGCAAATGCGAAGCCATTGGGGAAGAACTGTTGAAAGCGATAAATTAGAAAATTTTAAAAATAATTTGTATAAAAGAAATTACCGTAACCGCGTTAATGTCACTCTCATGTCCGGGAAACGTTTGCTTACATTGTCCATCCCGGATGTCCCATAATTTCGCCGATGCATCACAAGCGCCTGATACGAATGCCCGGCAATGTGGTGATAGGGATAAGGCCATCACATCACCGGTATGACCCATAAAGGATGTAACCTGTTGACCAGTTTCTATGTCCCACAAACCGCATGACATGTCACCGGAACTAGTTACTATCTAAAAAGTGTATCATCCCCCCCTTAAAAATTCGTTTCTTTCGGGGAAATTAAATTTGAACGTCACCTGATTATCATCCAAAAATCGACAACATGATAAGTAGCCTGTATGTCCGGGTAGCTCACGTGATACACGAACATTACCCTCACGCGTTTTCAAACTATATATCGAACAAATGTTATCGAGACCACCGCATGCTACATAGCTGCCGGATGGTGCATAAGCGCACGTCATCACCCATGATGAACGTAATGGAATCGCATGAACCTAAATGATCCAGGATACGTACGGTTAATAAAGAGCCGGAAATCTATTCGGGATAACGGGGGGAGTTCAACACTCACTTTATTGGTGGTATGTGAGTCCCATACAATCAGTTTACCATCTTGCGAAGCGGAAACTAAATTTCTTGAGTCGCTGCCCCAATGCATCGCATAGATTTTCGCTAAATGGCCGCGTAATGTTCGCCGAGTACGCATTTGGATGCGACCAATCGGCTCCAGGCTATTGGTTGCCTGGACAAGGCTTGTGTCACAGGCCGCCTTTCGAGCATCCTATAAATGAAAGGATGAAGAAAATAGACCCAACATCCTTAACTCACCCCTCCGTCCGATTACTACTTACTCGTATTGCATTTTTTAGGGTTTCCGCTTCTTGTCTCAAACTGTCCAATTCATTCATGGTTTACGTCTATAAGATAATAATTCGAAAATGTCTTAAAATCCGTTTCAAGTTGCAGGGCAGCTTTTTGAAAAAAACTCCGGTCCGAAAAGGGGAGCTGGATTTTCGAGTAAAGAAACTGCGACGTTTTGAAATTAAAATTTTCGTTAAATAACCGTTATTCGGATAGAAAATAAATTTTAAAATGAAAGAATTTGGTTCGAAACTTAAAGCTCTCTTTGAGCTTGCAATTTGAAGTCATTATTCTGGAAAAGTTATTCTGAATTGGTAAATTTGCTACGACAGCATACCGGGAAAGGAAAGAGTTTTATGATGCACAGCAGCAAATAGGCGATGAGAATTTAATGTTTAGCGATCAATTGCGAATTTGGATCCAATTTAACGGCAGGGCTCCTCCGGGGACAAGTTTTTGATAGGGTTTGCGAAGCAGATTTTTTATTGGTAAATTGTACGTGGTAGCCGACGGACAAAGGCCACTAATGGGACGTGATTGGTAAAGTCAACTTAATGTAACAATTAATTTACAAGCCAATAACTTTTTGTCCAGTAGCGTAAATGTAAAGGACTTTTTATCCGAGTTTAGGAACTTGTTTTCTGATGAATTAGGGAAATACAAAAACGGGCTGATCTCCATGGAAGTGATACCTGGATAGGTGCCAGTATTTCGGAAGCTATTTCCAATAGCCTATGCTTATAGAAGGACAAAGTTGAAAAAGTTTTAAAATCCTTAGAGGCACAGGGGGCTATAACAAAAATTGAAAATTCATTTAGTCAAGCGTACAACCAGTTAGTATTGGATGAAGCAACGAATTGGACGAAGCTCAAATTCACTATTTAGGACACATTATCGACAAACAGGGGTTGCATAAAGATCCAGATAAGGTCAAAGCTTTAATCGATATGCCAGTACCTAAGAACTTTACAGCATTAAAAGGATTGTTGGGATTAGCCAATTATTATGGCAGATTTACATCCAACATTTCAGGGGTTCCCAAACCGCTGTATATAATAAGAAAAGACGAGAAATTTGTCTGGTGTTCTGAGTGTAACATAGCATTCAATGAAATAAAACAGCTGAAGGCTAGCGATGTGGCATTAGCACATTATGATCAGACTTTGGAATTGAAACTTATTATTTGTGATGCCTCAAAAGACGGTTTAGGGGCAGTTTTAGTTCAAAGGGATAAGTTCGGTAACGAACGACCCATCAGTTTTGCATCGAGAGTCTTATCCAAGGCTGAGGAAGGTTACTCGATGTTGGATAAGGAGGCTTTGGGGATCTATTAGGTCTATTAGATCTTTTAGGTAGGAAATTCACTTTAGCTACCGTCCATAAGCCTCTAACGTCAATTTTTCGTTCAAAATACGACATACCGGCTATGGCGGTTGTAAGACTCCAGCGCTGGGCAATATTTGTAGCTAATTACGATTTCGAAATTGAGCATATAGCAGGTAAACGGAATTGTGTTGATCTTTGTTCACGATGCCCAGTAGGTACGGCGGAAGTCAGAAGTAATGCCGACTTCTCGTATTTAAATTTCATAGAAAGTAACCTGGACAACCCGGCAAATTTTCATAAGGTATAGGAGAAGCTACTCATAAGGAATAGCAGTTGTCACGGGTGATTGAATTCGTGAGGTCTGGTTGGCCGAGTTCAGTAAGACTTGAGGACACATGTGGGGTTATAGAGTCATAATTCCTGATTTTCGTAGGAATAGTCTTTTGAAGGAATTGCATAATTCACATACAGGAATTGTTAAGATGAAACATCTAGCGAGGTCTTACTTTTGGTGGCCTGGTCTGGACACAGATATTGAGTCTTTTGTTAACTTTTGCGAGGGATGTTTGTACTTGAAGGACAGCCCGAGACGAATAGAGCCTACTCAATGGCCAGCAACCACAGCACATATGGAGCGCGTTTTTATTGATTTTTTAGGACCGTGGGAAGGGAAAACTATTTTAATCATGAGAGACTATTTTTCCAGATGGATAGAGGCAGTGATCATGAATTCGACCAAGTCATTCCATACCATCAAACGAACTTTTCTCGCTAGTTTCGGTCTGCCGAAGACACTTGTGTCCGATAACGGTCCGCAGTTAGTGTCAGATGAGTTCGAACAGTTTTGGAAGAAAAACGCTATAGAACATCTGACGTCTGCTTCATACTATCCTGAATCTAACTGGCCAGAAAAATGTGTCGTGAGAATAATAAAAAACGGGATGAGAAAGCTTTTAAACGACGTAAATAGCAAAGCAGTTCCATTTGATACGTTGTTGCAACGGTTTCTGTACACGTTCAGAATTACGGTATGTACTTCGACAAAGCAATCGAGGTAATGTTTGGAAGAAAAGCGCGTACCCGTTTAGACGCGATCAAGTCAATTAGTGGTGGAACTAAATTAAATAATACAGCAAAAAAACGTTTCGATTAAATGACATTGTGTTAGCAGAAGACATACGAAGCCAGAATCAGAAAAAGTCGAGGAGAGGTAGAGTTACCAAGATGATTGGAAATAAAATTTATTTAATTAACATCTTTGAAACAAATTGGACATTGAAACGTCATGTCAATCAACTTATTTTATGTAAAAACAAAGGTAACTCAAATGATAATGTAATGGCAAGCGCAATGGATAACCAGAGTTTGGCTAACATTTTACGTAGCAGATGTAAGTTATTAAGGAATCCCAATAGAGGAAACTTACAGTAGTTAAATACGAATACTGCGATTGTCCATAGGCAGGAGATCCACAATAGTTTAACTAAAAATGTTAGGCAGCACTCCGGGAAGCCAAAAACGGTAGAAATAGACAATCCAAGTTCAGATAAGAATAACTTGCCAATTTCGATCACAATCAGGACGAGTGGTCGCAAAATTGTAAAACCGGACAGGTTAAAGCTCTAGGAGGATAATTGTAAGTTAGTATGTAAGTTTCAGTGCCTCGTGTTCCACGATAAAAATTGGGGGAGGATTCTGATGTGTACGAACACATCCAGTGTAAAATTTTAATATTAAGAAACACACCCGATTTATCGATAAACGCATCCGTTATGCGAATGACAGATATTGAGGCGTGGCCCTAATGCTTGGCTCGTTTACCTCCAGTTTTTACCGAGCCAACACGTAGTTACTTGTATCCAGATTTTTATAATTAAAATAGAGTTAGTAAAACCAATTCAGCGTGTTTTTTATTTAACCATTCGTGATATTCATCAGTTCGAAATATAGAGCTTTCTTTGAGCTTTTAAATAGTTTGGATAAGCTTTCTGTGAGAATTCCATATTTCATTTACCAGGTGGCGCAATTGAAGTGATGGGTTTTTTAAATTAAATAACTCGGTTGTTTGAAAAAATGTTTTATTTCCGTTTTTTTTTTTTCACATGAAAACAGAGATTACAAAGTTTATTTATCGCGTTGGTCCTCTTGGATATATCCGCCTTTGGCCTTCACTACCGATCGAAGTCGCTTGAAGAACGATTGGCATGATCGCCGCGCGATTTCCTGGTCCAGATTCTTCCATTCTCGTTCCAGAGAACGTTTCAAAGAATCCAAATTGCTATGTTTTGTAGCGCACGCCTTGGCCTCTAAAATACCCCAGCTACAATAATCCAGCGGATTCAGATCCGCAGAGAATTGGCAGGCCACAAGTCACGATCGATAAATATTGGAACGTGATTTTTCAGCGAATTTTGCGTACCAGCAGCTTCCTACTGAAACATCCATGCCTCTGAACCGAATTCTTCACGTGCCCACGTTAACAGAGCAAGTTTTAACACGCTTTCGCGAAAAACTTTCTGATTTATTTTTACTTCATCTCAAATAGTTCAAATGGTCGCTACGACGTCCCTTTAGCGTCTTTAGCGTCCCTTCTCATCAGAGAAGACCAAATTCGGCAACTCGCCTCGGCGGCGCATGGTCAACATTCGACGGCATCTTTCCAATCTCTTTTCCATATGCTTCGCTCTGAGTTCTTGTGATGTAAACTTCTTGAAAGGCTTCAAATGCAACTTGATTTTCAATATCTTGCCGACACTCTTTCTGCTGATATTGAGTTCAGCGGCGAGTTTGCGTGCGCTGCGTTCAGAATTCCGCTTCAACCGCTTACGCACTTTTTCAACGTTATTACGAACTACGACTGTTGCTTTGCCGCCACCACCGTAGCGTTTTTTGATGGTGGCAGTCTGGTTGAATCGTTCGATAGTTCGGTCAAATTCAATTACGGCAAGGCTCGGCGAATTTCGATGTTTTCTTTTTGCCTTCCAAATGTTAGCCAATCACCAAATTTCGTTTTATTTCGGATCAAAATTCGATTCAAAAAGACTTTTTAATTTGAAGCTTTCAATGAGCTTTCGAGATACTTGAAGCTTTTTTTGGGGGAAAATTGAAAATTTCGTTAGAGAATCGTTGTTTGAATATAAAATAGATTTTAAAACGTAAATTAGGTTCGGAAAATAAAGCTTTCTGGGAGCTTTTGCAGAGCTTTTGTACGAAATATTTGGTTTTCATATTTTTCAATATTTTCTCAACTAATTTCTAATTTTTTTGCGTCATTATCGGATCAAATATCGTGAAGTCCGGTATTGAAATTTCTCGGGGCGAGCGCCTGTACGAAATTGTTGATTTTCTTAGGAAAATTTCAAATTATCCGAAATATTTAATTGTTAGATCTTTACTATACAGTAAAGAAGCTAGAGTCTTTACATTTTTGTCCGGCCGAAGAATTCTGGAGATGTTGACCGCACGCCACTGGTTCTCCTGATGGATTTTTTTAAATCGATCCTCTAAAATCAGGGGATTGTTTTTTTGAAAACGTTTCTTCTACAATTTCCTCACTGCACCTTTACGTTAATATTCTCATAATCAACTTTTCCGATTCCTTAATCGAATGCCCCAGGAATTTTATTTGTTCAGAAAACCGTCGGATAAATTGACAGAAAAATCGATTTGCAGTTATTTCTGGATAAAATAGATGAAATAACAGGAATTTGTTTCTTTTGAAGAATTTTAAAGCGTATTGACGACGCCCATTCCCATTCTAATTTATAATACAAAATGGAAGTAATTTGGGTTCGTTGGATTAATTGAATTTCAACAGCGAAATTTAATAATTAAGAAACCAAGGAAATTAAAGCCGGTCCCTTGGTTTTCTTAGATTAAAAATAATTAATTAAATTTGATATTTATTTCATTAATTATTTTCTTTTTTTAAACATAAATGCCGTAAAGAGTAGCCATCTTGTTTTTTACTTCCTATTCAGATGAAAGGAAAACTTATGATTTTTCTTTTGGGATGAAAAGTCGGGCAATATTGTTGGATTAAGTGATCCGATATTGGCCATTACTTAATACTAATTAAATTTAATTGATTTAATTACTTTTACGTACACAAACGAGAAGAAACCGGTATAATTGAATGATTTCTGTTCATGAAGTTAGCTGGGCGAGCCAGAAATGTCTTAGTTTAGGAATTTCTTAATTTTAAGCGGGGGTTACCTGGATCCAAACACCGTTGTTTTTTTTTATTATCGATAAGCTAAGTTGACCGCCACCGTTCGTTCTTTAAAAACACATGAAAATCAAACACTCGAGGGGTGACTCAACTGGTTACCGAAAATAAAAAAAAAACTAAAAAAAAAAATAAAACGAGAAAAAAATCGATTTGGAACACTTTTTCCTATAAACCTATTCCTAGGGCCTCAACTGGGCCGATATTATCTATCTTCGATTAACTGATCACAATTTCATTTGATAAAAAATGGTTCAAATTCAGGGTATCCTAATCTCTGTTGGACAAAATTCACTTTTTCTTTTTTTTAACCGATAAGCTCACACACCCAATCGTTGATTTCTTTCACTCAAATTTTCATTTTATTTCTGGTTTTGTCACATTTATGACCGCACACCACTAACATCAATCCATCTCATTCTCTATCTCTGTCTACCTAGGTGGTCCCAACAAAATATCGATTTTCGACTTCCACCCCAGGTTTTTTTTTTCAATTCGTTCCACACCGCGGCGATATTCTTATTTTCTCTTGAAAAATATCTGGAATTTTAACATCTCGGTTATTAACAACACCGGAACAAAATTTCGTTGTTCAAATTATATGGATCTCTCGGTAGATAGATTTGTTTTTTGGACCACACACCCGTTAAGAAAAATTTGCCTGCCACACCACTTCGAAATCGATTTTGGAATCGAAATTGAGAATCTCTTTTTTCACTACAAAAATTTATCGCATGCGTCGGAAAATAGTTGGAAATTCCGGGAGGGGGGGAAGGAAAACAAATCGATTTTAAAAATATATGTTGCGAAGGGGAGCCCCCCTGATTTTTAGTTGTTTGATAGAACCCTCTGGTTATGGTCTCATTGGAATTTTGGAATTTTGAATTGATCCGAGGAATTATAACCGTTTTCTTGAAGAATCGTCGTTTTCTTGTTGTACCGATTGCAACCAACTCCCTAAAATCAGGGGGTTGGTTTTCTGCAAATGTTTCTTTTAGAATTTCTTCACCGTTCCCATAAGTTTAATTTTACTTTAATTCAAATTTTCCGATTTCTTAAGAAGTTTCCCGGAAAATTAAGTCTGAACAATTTAACAATCGGAATCCAAAACGGTTAATTTTTCGAAAAAATTTTCAAACTTTTGGATAATAAATAGAAATTGGAAATAATTTGGAATCATTAGATTAGAAAATTTTTGAAATAAAATTTGGTTTCAAAATTCTTCGAAAAATTTCAATCAAAAATCTGTTGATTTTATTGAATTTTTTACATGTCGAATTTTCAGGGGATTTTAAAAATATAAATTGATGGATGACCCCTTGATCTTAAGGTATTGCTAGATCACGTAGGTCAGCTTCTATTTGAATTTATATTGAAAATTTTTAATTTTTAATTTCCCAGCAAATTATAACAATTTCCCTGAAAACCACCGATTTTTTCCTGTATATCGACCCCCTAAAATCAGTGGTTGGTTTTTCCAAAAAAGTTTGTTTCACAATTTCCTCACTGAATCTTTAAATTTAATTTCCCATAGTCATATTTTCCGATTTGTTAGAAAATTGACCGGAAATTTAAATTTCCAAAAAATAGTCAGAAGAATTCTTTAAAATCGAAGCTTTGCATCGATTTTTGTCCATAAAACAATAGGATTTTAAGACGAATGATTTTTGGAAACAATTTTCTAAATAAAAACTCTTCCAAATTGACTTAGATATAATTTGGCATCATTAGAATAGAAAATTTTTGAAAAAAAAAAGATTCCATAGAAATTCTATAGAAGATTTTGTTGAAAATCGTTCGATTTTATTGATTTTCTTACAAGTCGATTTTTAACAAAATTTTAAAAATATTAGTTGTGAAGGGGGAGCCCCTGATTATGATGTCAATGGATGATCTAAATTATCACCTATTTCAATCCATTTCGAAAATT
>JANTOP010004206.1:0-17524 GCA_027564815.1 Symmerus nobilis
GAAACCAAAGATATGCTGTAACTTGGAGCATAAAGTGACATGACAAACCATATCAAAAGCCTTAGAGAAGTCTAATAAAGTTACCTGTCCAATAGTACTAATAAAGTATAGTATAGTATAGTATAGTACTAATAAAGTTACCTGTCCAATATCAAATCCATAGAGAACGTCATCAGTAATCTTAAGAAGCGCCGTATTTGTACTATGACCTTCCCGGAAACCTGATTGATAGGTATTTAAAAGATTATACATATTTATATAAGTTGTAATCTGATTTCTCATCAAAATTTCAAAAGCCTTAGACAAAGATGGCAATATACTGATGGGCCTACAATCTTTTAAGTCGAACGACCTCGACTTTTTATGCACTGGGATAATCTTTGCTCGCTTCCATACTCCAGGAACAACAGATTTGGTAAAGATGTTATTAAAAATATATGTTATGATAGGTAAAATATACGGTAACAGAAGTTTTAGAAATCGAATGTCGATACCATCCAAACCAGTCGCATTCGATTTAATGCCATAAATGGCAATAATTACATCGTGATTAGAAACGCTGTAAAATGAGAATGGATTTAAACCAATACTGCTACCCCATGCTATCGAAGGACCTTTACTTAATACTGGTGGGTGACTTAAGGCTAAATAAGTATTAAATTCGGGGGCACTAAAAGAGGGTTTAACCCTACCCGAAGACCCGATACCCATATTCTTCAGATTACGCCAGAGTGTCCTAGAATCTAAATTAGGATTTAATTGGTTTCCAAAGAATCTGGCTTTTGTGTTTCTGATTAGTTGAGTAGCCTTATTCCTATAAACGTAGTTGTTTTTAGCTAAAAGTGTTTTAACTCTTCTCCAGAAATTATAGGCCACATCACGCTCAAATAATGCCCGTCGTATAGTAGAGTTAAACCATCTGTTATTCGAGTTAATGCAACTTCTTTTAATAGGCACAACGGGTGCATGTTTCTCAAAAAGATCAGAGACGAAGTCATTTACTTTCTCGATCATAGAATCGATATCAGCCATCCCAAATATACTGGACCATGGCAAATTAGCAGCATCTCGATGGAGGACTTCAGTATTGATACTATTTATTCGGCGTGTATAGAGCACCTCATCTAAAGGACCAGTATTACAGCCATATCGAGCTATGAGAAGATCATGACAGGATAAGTACGTACTAATTTGAGTGAAGTTAGCCACTTTTTCAGGCTTGTTTGAAAACATCACATCAATTAGGGAAGGTCTACCATAAGTAGGAAAATGTGTTGGCTCAGAACCTATTTGAATTATTCCATAGCTGTTAAAAATCTCGCGCAATCTATAAGAACTACACGAACGAACGAAATATGGAGCGACTTAGAACTTCGCTCGGCGGGAAATCCCACCAAAAATTCGAGGGTTAACTTTTTTAAAAAAGTTCATTATTTAGTTGGGATCAATTCTGCGTAATTAGATTTTCAACTTCCGGAAGAAAATATTTTGAAAAATCGGTGTTTCTACAGAACGATCCGAAAACAATAAAAGTCGCTAGCAAAAAAAAAATTATTATGTCATCATAGTACTTTTAAACCATTCCTTAAATAGAAGAAAACTGAAATTTGACAATTTAAAATTTCCATCGCCACTTTAAACATTTTTTTGGAAGTTATCATTTGTCATTGTCATTGTCAAGTAACTTGGTAATTTTTCTTCGAATTTCTCATTATTTTCTGGACAGTGATGAATAAACACAGAATTTTCCAATTACGTTCTTCAGCCAGGGGAAATATAATTACTCAAAATTCTTCCCAAATAACTAATGAAAAAATTAGTTTCTCACAATTTGGAAACAATTAACCTCCGAATTTTGGTGGGTGTTTATGTGGGGCTTAGTTGTTCAATTAAAAATTTCAGGAAAATGCCTATGGATTCGTGGAAAATTTAAAAATTTAATAATTTCAGCCACGGTTCATTTAGAAGATGACTTGTTTGAGATTAAGATATAAACACCTTAAGGGATTATCTTACAAGTTATATTTTTAAAATGACATTAAAAATCGAAATTTAAGAAGTCAAATAATTTCTATATAATTAGATTATTTTTGAAACATCAAACAACAAACAATTTTTTCTTAGAAAAGGCATGATAATTTTATTGTCTATCATTCTCAAGTCATTTTCTCTCCAAAATTTCAGGCTCGAAAGGTGCATTTTGGAAGATAGCCAAACAAAAAGGATACGTTTAGTGTATAGTTCAAAAACAAATTTTAACAAAAACACAGGTGTTTTTATAGCTTCAATTCTGTAATTTCGGAATATAATCCGTATAGATATACACTTCTCACCAATTAATTAACTCTGCTTTAGTATTCATTAGCTGTATGTATTTATCTAAGTGTTAGAATTGCTTTCCTATATTATCTTTTTACTTAAAATTATCAGAATAATCTGACAGAATGCTCTGAAATGTAACTAATTTTTCTAATAATTTATTTGGTAATACTGATCGTATTGAAAACCACTGTCATTTAAATATTAAATAATTACCGTCGCATTATAATTTCTATAAATATGTTATATTGGGAATTTCCGTTCACGGAAATGTTAAAGAAAATTAGCACCTATCGTCAGACTATGACAATAAGAATTAACAACATAACATTAGGTAGCTGTCAAAACATTATTATTTCTCAATGATTAAAAAACCCGTCCTTAATAATATACAAATATGTGAATAATATCTTTTGAAATAAAATCCATACATTGAATGGTGAAAGTGTTAAGTAACACAAAAGACCGAATAAATCAAGATATGTCACCTTTAAAATTTTACATTGTACAGTAATTTGCATGTTTTTTTTCCAATCATTCACTAATAATCAGATCTATTAATTTATTTATTTTTTACACGCATCTAATTTCTTCAGCGATGCGAAACGCTGTCCTTTTTCCAATTATTCTGGATATCCCAAATGGACCAAAATACCCCAAAAAAAAATCAATCATTCAATCGTAAATAATTCATCAAAGTTCAATGCATTTCAAACATGTTCAATTTCAATGCTGCAAAATTGTACAATGTCAATGCAATTTTCTTCAAAGAACAAATATTTACAGTCAATTAATAAGGCGGAGCTTTAAAATATAATTTCTATAAATATTTAATTTATTAAATAGGAAAATAATTTTCTATCCTCTTCAAGTAAATATAGAAATCGGGCGGGACATGGTAAGTATATAAAGAAAAACTGCTCTGAAAATCATATGAAAACCCCGTGTATATACCAATGACCCTAATAATTCGTATATAGTACCTCCCAGTTCCTTTGTTCGAGCAAAACATTTTTGCTACAATAAAACGAAATGGTTCAATGGTTTTTTAGGATAAAATTTGTTTAGTTTGTTGATAACCGTCGTGATAGAATGATTTAACTGTATGGAATATATCGGAATTTTAAACGAGATATTATTATAATTAATTGTGGGATCTGGAAAATAAGTGTTGGAAAAAAAATATTATTTTGTTAATTTTCAGTAAGAATAATTTGTGGGAAAAATTGATTTCAAAATGATGATGAATGATGCGGCTGCCCTAGCTGGCATGATACCCTACGATTCAATTGGATTATATGAACAGCCAAAGCCTAGATATATATTTAAAATGCCTAGAGTTGTACCCGATCAAAAGTCAAAATTCGAAAGTGACGAACTCTTTCGACGATTGGGACGCGAAAGTGAAGTAAGTAATTTAATTGAAACATTATTCATCGGTTATCATCCAAAAAACGGAATTAATTTAAATTAAAAGTTAATTTCAAATTTCAATCTGACGATTTCCTGAAATTTAGCATTCTTTTGCTTGATTTAAAATCGATTATTATAATTATGATCTTAATTTCTTGCGATAGTGACATGATTTTATTAAATATTTTTCCACAGTTTTATATTTATTTAATCCGAAGATTATGACGCTGATTATGTTTATTAAACAAATAATTAATTTAATGTATTTAATTACATCAACAAAAAGAAGCAAAGTCGATCCCGAAATGATTGTTAATAAAACTTGTTAACTTAATATGGGAAGTTTGTTTGTATTTTAATTACAAAATAACATATAAACAAATAATATTTTTATTACATTCTTGTAACATCAGTCATTTGGATGCATCATTCAAAATCAGCTTGTAATTTGGGTATTAGGATTAAGTAAATAAATGGGGAATTTTTGTTATTTTATCTGGTATATGGGGCGCCGGTTTTCCCATCAATAATTCAATTTGAAAACAATCATTTGTTTACGTAAATAAATATTTAATTTATTTGATTATTATCTTGTTACGCAGGTACGGTATACCGGTTACCGAGATCGTCCACAAGAAGAACGACAAATCCGTTTTCAAAACGGTTGTAGGGAAGGTCACACAGAAGTTGCATTTGTTGCATCCGGAACCAATTTACAATTAGTGTTTAATGCAAATCATAGTCCCTATTCGCATCATGAACGGGAATGCGATTTCGATAAGGAGCATGGAAAAGTAAGTGAATGAAAATTAGAAGTATTCCCCATTGACATATATCAATCAATATACCTTTTTTTGTGTTAAAAATGATCATTCAATTACTTTACAACATGATAGCCGTGAACAAATTAATTTCGACAATTTAACTAGCCAAATCATTGAAGGATATTATATTATTTTTCAATTCGAAGGTTTATTACTAAATTAAATTAGGGTATTCTGAAAGGTAATAAGGGATCAAAATAGATAAATATCCATAACTAATTGTTTGTTTAATATATTTAAACACCACATGTAGTCCTATATTCAGAGACGTGTTACAAAATTTTGGAAAATCTATCAGGAATATGTAACAGTAAGTAATAGGTATTTATTATATGAAAAATATAACACTAAAATCAGTTAAGATTTTAGTTTTGGTATATTTTTCTCGAATAAGTTACCAAAAAAAAATTGTGACAAAGGAAGCAAAAAAATTCCGACAATGCTGATGGTTGATAAATTGTTAAGAATTTTTGGAATTTCTTACACATCCCAAACATAACATTATTTTTAAGTATATACTTGTATTGTTCCTCTTCTTTACTAAGAATCTAATCCATTTTATTTTGAGGGATATGCATTTTTTGGTAGAATCCTGTTATTTAAACAGCAAGTAGCAAATGTAGATAAAAATTATACGATAATGTCACAGCAGTCTAGCCGAACTATAAATCATTGTTTTCCAGAAGAAATAACAATCAGTTTAGGACTTGTTAAATTTAATAAAAAAAAAACATTTAGTACTACAAGGATGTATGTATAATGGAAGAATCGGGTTTTCCGTAGTGGAAAGAGAATTAAAAGAATTTATTTTTGCAAAACATTAGGAAATTTAAAACTCGATTTTAAAATTGTAAGATTTCCCTCACAGATCTCCCTCCTCATTCGCGGAAAAATTTATTTACTAGAATTAAGTAAATCTAGTATGATATCTAGCAATTCGTGGATCCAATTTAGCGTCAAGCCAATTTATAGATTGCTAAAAATTGTACCGAATAGATGGTCAATTATAGATCTTTAAAATAAATAGAGATACACTTGAAGCAAGTATTTAAATTGTTAATCTTATCCTACAGATTATTAAAATGTAGCCAATAGATGCTAAATATCAGTAATTCTTATAATTAGACTAATGCGACAATTATTCAGTAACGTTTAGTTTAATTATCTGTTACGGTTAGTTTAGTTTCATATTAAATATTTACTAAAATATTCATCCCAAATGCTATTCAGTAAAATTACTTCAAAGCTCAGTTAAATTCAAAAGCTTTTTTTTTCTTGTTAGAAGACACATATGACAGATTTTGATTTCCAATTAAAAAAAAACTTCAATAAATTCCACCGATCTTTCTACGAATTTCTGAAAAAAAAAACTTTTAACATTTTTCTAATCGAATTGATCTAATCTAAATGATTTCGAATTAATTATCGGAGAGATTTTGCTAAATTTTTGGAAAAAATCAATCGTTTTGAGATTTTGTAGATTTTCTCTAACAGTTTCAATTTCTGTGAAATTTTGTTTGGGAATCGGAAAATCTGATTATGCGAAATGAAACCTAAGGGTACAATAAGGAAACTGTAAAATGACCGTTTTTAGAAAATCAACCTCCTGATTTTCTAAGGGTTGATGAATCGATATAAAATTGAATAATATTTTGGTTTATTTAGGGGACACAATTCAGTAACGTTTAGCTTAATTTTATGTTACGGTTAGTTTAGTTTCTAATTAAATATTTACTAAATGATTCACCTCAAATGCTATTCAGTAAAACTACATACTTCAAAGCTCAGATTAATTAAAAAGCTTGTTTTTGTTAAAAGCCCCATATGGCAGATTATGATTTTTAATAAAAAATTCGATAATTTTGATTGATGGAATATCCAGGAATTTCTAAAAAAAATGAGTTTCAAAATGGTCCGAAGAGATTTTGTTAAACTAATTTTTTGAAAAAATCAATCATTTTGAGATTTTTTTAATAGCAAGGAAAAAATCGACTTCAACCTTCGAATTTCTAGATTTTTTCTGGCAGATTTGCGGAAAAGTTAAATTTCTGTAGTTATTCAGTGAAGAGATTGTAAAACAAATAAAACACCAGGTATAAGGGGTATATCAATAAAATTGTTACTGTTCAGGGGAATGTTGACAATTTCCCGGAAAATTTAGAATGTTAAACTTTCAAGATGAAATAAAATATAGGATATCTAGGGGGGTCTATCAACACTATACAGTCATAGGGTCTTCTCCCAACATGTATATTTGAAAATTTTGACTTGAACTCAATAAATTCGATTGATTTTTCTTGGAAATTTCTAAAGTTTAATAGAGTGACGCCAAATTAATTTTCAAAATAAATTATTAAATAAATGTCTGACAAAATCCACTCCAACCTTTGATATTTATAGAATATTTTGACAATCGCATGCAAAATTTAAATTTCCGGAAAATTTTGTTGCATAATCGAAAAAACTAATTATGCGAAATGAAACCTAAGGGTACAGCAAGGAAACTGTAAAACAACATTTTTTAAGAAATCAACCCCCTGATTTTATAAGGGTCGTTGAATATAACGTCCAAATGTTTATTTTTGTTTGCTATTACCGGAAAATTACACTATGCGCCACCATTTTTGTGATGTAGTATTCTGGGAATTTATCAGACATTACTCGAAATTTCTGCGACATTTTGATAAGTTTATCGTTAACATTGTCCCCCACAAAAATCTAATTACCAATTTTTTTATGAAAAATCAAAATCCCAAATGCGACTCGGGTAACGGATTTTTTAAAAATCAATTTTAAAATTGTCTGATTTTTATAAAATTTGGAAATTGTTATAGAATTTTTAGTAGAATTGTTGTTGTTATTTTAATCAACATTTTCAGATCTTTGTTTCATTTATAATATTTTACAATCTGAACTCTGTTAAATTAAACTAAACGAGCTTTAAAAGAATAACAGAATTGTCCCATTAAAATAACAAGTTCAATTATGCTCGCGTTTAATTAAACTAGAGCTTGACATTTCATAAACTAATAGATGTATTTACTGAATAAGGTTTTTAATGAACTAGGTTAAATTAAACTAAACGAGCTTTAAAAGAATTACTGAATTACCCACTAAATTTTAATATTATATGGCTACATGTTGTTTTTAAAAATAATATTTTCTAAAAAAGACGACATTTATAAAAATTTCTTCTCGAAATATTTTGTATCTTTCTTCCATGAATTTTAACGAAATTTGTTTTTAAGTGACATTTTCTACTATATTTTTAGAAATATTTCTTATAGGGATTTCTACATCTGTATTTAGTTGTTAATTGTTTAAAAATCTTAAATAATTCGTACATAAATTAAAATAAAATCATTTTCAATAATATTCAAATATTTTAATTTTAAGTACTATTCGTAATTTCATAATAAATAATAACATATAAAAGTTAACATTAACATAGAATACCCAGAGATTTATATAAATTGAAATAAATATTAAAATGGATCAAATTTACTTATAAATACTTTATCAATTCGATTAACTTTTCAAAGTGCAAATCGATTGTGAAATAAATAACACATCATCATGAATTTAATTATTAAAAATAATTTGAATTGCTATCTTTTAGGCAAATTCGCCTGTTTCTAAGTCTCTGAATTGAATGTGCTTTGGGAGGACACATCATAATTGAAAAACCCTAAACCATTATAATTGCCGAAAATCACTTTTTAAGTGGTAAATCTGAATCTGAACTTTTCAAATTTTTGTTTTTTGGCAAAAACAGGGCCCTTTTCTCGGTCATTTTTCAAAAATTCATCTAAGAGTCTGAAATTTGCACAGGCATACGTATGATAGATTAACTGGAAGTTACCTCCGTTTTTAATTTATATAAATTTTTGAATAAATATTCCCAGTTTTGGGAGAAAAATGAAGATCGATCGTACTAAGAATTGCAGTCAAAAATTAATTTAATCCACTTTTGATATACAAGAAAATATATCTTTAAAATTAAATTCGGATCATATACTCCAATACTCCTGCCATCCAGAAAATTTGGAAAAAATTAAATTGCGAATTTATTGATTTTCATTCGCCGCCATTCTGGATTTTCTTGTACAAGCCCATGCGTATTTACGCCAAATCATTTATAAGGGTACGATATCTATCTCTATATACTGTGTAATTGGAAATGAGGAAAAGGGTATCTGAGTATATAAGAAATAATTATAATATTTTGGTATATAAGAGAATACTACATAGAAGAAGTATTCATTTGCTCTTGTCAATCGTAAAATAGTATCCAAGAAACGGTATCGAATAGGGTGGCCTAACATATTGTTGGCTTAAATAGAAAACCTGCTATTACACAAATACGGGAGAAAATCAAAGAATATCCAGTCCATCCTGCATTTTTAAGAAATTGAGAAATAATGGGTATACTATGATAGGTACGATACATTTTTGTTATATTCTACCCCATTTAATTCCATCTATTATTTGAAATTTTACTAAAATATTCATCCCTTATGTACGTCAAGGTATATATACATATTCATTTAAATTTGAGTACTCACAATAAATCAATTCAAATGTTTTTTTTTCTATAAGCGGGTATACGGATCACCGGAATCTGTTTCCAGTTAAATTTCCCATAAATATTGACAATATTCAAGGAGGGCATATTAAAAATGTGACAAGGGACTACAAATGTTAGCTGAGTGGCCCTTAAATAGCACGTTCCATGTATAACACGTTATCCAGTTCGGGCATTAACAAAATTTCCGGAAAATATGGAATAAAAAAAAAATGTTTAATACAATGTTATACAAACAAATTAAACGTAATAAATTAAGACGTTTAAAGAGATAAAAGAGGATTTTATATGTCTTTCGATGGGATTTCAGAAATTATTTATGTGAACAGAAAGATGAGCTAAAAATAACAATGCTAATTTATAATGAAAACAAATAGAACTGTTTGTTTCTAACTCTGAATAATCTTCATAATATTATGGTGTTTCTTTTATTTATTAACCTTTGACCTATTCGATAAATAAATTTAAAAGATAACAAAAATAAAAGTCCTTAATTAAATCGTTTATGTTGTAATATAGGAAAATCCATATACCTGATGACCCAATGTTTAACAAACGGTCCAATTTTATTTGATGTACATTTCAATATTTCAAAACAGACAAGTTTCTAGGGACTAATGTCAATTTTCAGAAGACATACTTAAGGAGAAAAAACAACAAACACACTCACTCACCCCAATCTCGAAAAAGCCGAAAGGACTGATTAATATCGAACAGACGGCACACTTTATAGAGGAGAGAAAAAAAATATAAATATTTAATCCTACCAAGAACCCATAAACACAAATTTTCAGAAAAAGGACTTGGCTTAAAGAATTATAATTTTTTCTATCCTTTTTGTTTTCTATATTTAATGAACCATCGAAGGAGGAAAAGATCAATTAGTCAAGTTAAATTTGAAAAAAAAATTTCAAACTCTTCCCTATGTTAAGAATTCTGTTTTCGTTATGGAAGAGTAGAAAAGACCAATAAAATTGAGAGATTTATTAAAGAAATTTATGGCACGCGAACAGCAGATGGTAATCGAGGAAATATTAATAAAAATTATTATTAAAGGATTCAGTAACAGGTTGTTACAATTATTTTCGATAAATTATACAGACCATGGATTGATACTTAAAAATATATATTCGAGAGGTTGGAAATTAATATATAATTTTAATTTCGATGAGATTCCTAATTATTGATTGTTACAAATTTGGTGACCAATGGTCAAGGCGGATCTCAATCATTTTAAAATCACAATACTACAAGAAATAAAATATTCTCACCGGGATGGAAAGTTTCGACCCGAATATTTTTTTTTTGTAATTAAACAAATAGAAAAAGAAACTAAATTACAACCCCTTTTTTTCCTTTCGTCCCAATAAATAATTTTTAAATAATAAAATTGTTAAATATAAATAATCAACGGGGTATAAAAATGATGTTTTTTGTTTGTTACAATAGAAACATTATAGTAAATATATGTGACAATACCTCCCGACGATGTTTTATATTTAACAAAATATTTATACAATTTTATGATTTGATTAAATAAAAAAAAATTTAAAAACCGTTTCTAGTTTATTATAAACCGAATTAACATCGACTTATTGAATTTAAAAAGATTTTTCAATGAACGTTAACACCTCAGCATGATATCTTTTCGTAAAATCGAGTTACGGGCGGGCATGGGATTCATGTTCAATTATTATTTTGTAATATATGAAAAAATTCGTAACAATAAGTTTATTTAGTTAATTATAACTAATATTAAAAAAAAATCTTGACTAACAATTAGAATAGTAAATACCCGATGTGTTAAAATGGCTTTAATTACTTTGTAAAGAATCAAATAAAATGAGAATTTACTTGATTTTCTTTTCTTAATTATACTTAATTATAATATGGATATATAATTGATTTATAAATATGATGTCTAAATATGATAATATTTTTATATTAAAGAATATTCCTTAAGCTTCATTTTGTGCTGACATTGTTTCTTTGAATACCTGTTAAAATTAAAATCATGCTCAAAACGTATCTGAAAGTAACCAAATATGCCTCCAAATTAAATTTAGTAAGACTAAAAAACAGTAAAGCTAAGTTGTATATTTTCCAGCATAACCCGAGAAAACTTATAGTCTTCGCCCAGAGCCGAACATCGGCTTAGGCATACTACAAGCTACCTACGGACCGGTGATTATTTGCGTTCTTTTCATTTAATGGGGTAAATGTATTTAAGCTTTAAAATACCTTTTTTTTAAAAGTATATCTTTTTATTTCAAATGACAAACTCTCTTATATATTTAATTAGTTCTTTTAGAAGAATTTCAAAATTTATTTAAAACACTTTTGGTACTTGTGAACCTTATGAATACAGGGATGGCCAAACTTTACTATATATGGAGCTACATTCAATTAATCTCTCTTTAGGAGAGCCAAGATAAAAATAATATATCAAAAATCACGTTAAATCACGTATGCAAAGTTGAATTATAAAACACAGAATCGTTTGAAGAAGATCAGCAATAACTTTATCTTTTCCCCATAATGATAGGTTGAAAGGTTGTATATTTGAGAAAATTACAACGGTCAAAAAATCACCAAAGCGGTTATGGCATTAAAAGTGGATAACCACCGCACAAGGCAGTAAAATGAGCATTTTCTTCAAGTTCCAATTCATCAAGAAATTATGAAATTTTGCATTCCTTCGAATATGGTTCAGAATTTGTAGAACAGTTACACTACGTTTGTTATTTCAAATATTTTGAAACTAAATGCCCATGATGAACATTGAACAATGCAATAAAGTCGTAAAAATTCTGGTATTCCTGGATCTTTTTTAATAGGCCAATAAACACTACATTTTTGCCTATCATTGCTGGTGGGCCGTTTGTTCCTACACTTGCCAAATTGATTTCTACTGTACCATAATAATATGCCCGTATCTGTATTAGATGATTAGTATTTTTAAGAGCCTTCCTACACAATTAGAGATGCGGAAATGTAGCGAATACATACAGTTAACTGTGGGTTTTCCTGTATATCGGTTGATTCGTCAAGGGCTAAGCTGAAAGCTATACTATCTTTTACATCTTCTAGTCGCTGTTTACAATCTTTACTGATTTCCATAATATGTCGCTCGGTTGTATAGCGTGATATTGGTACCTTGTTAATTAATCTGTGCAGATATTTTTGAAACAACACAAAATATGCCGAAATGTAATAATATTAATCTAATTATTAATAATAAACTAAATAAAATGTTAAGACATAATTAATTGATATTTAGATTTATTATTTTTTCGAGAGCCGCATTGACGCTTTGAAAGAGCCCCATGCGGTTCGCGAGCTGCAATTTGGCCATGTGTGCTCTATTATGAACCCACCGACGGCAGATGTAACTCACATACAACTCACAATAATTACTTGCTTGGATATACAAGTATACATAGTGAGACACTTTACCCACAAATAATTGATCTTTTATAACATGTAAGGTATATAAGTCGCACTTAAGCCTTTTAAATGATCATGCGTACCACTTCCTAACTGTAGCTTTCGTGTATCCGACAAACACATTTAATATGTATGAGTGACCTGTATCTTATAAATTTAAAATCACAAGTAGCTCAATCACCAGTACCCAACGTGTAGAAGTATTTAATCTAGTTACGTGGGAATAAACCTAACGGTCCAAAGAGGAAATTCCGGAAAAAACAATTTCAAAAAATCAACCCCCAGATTTTAGAGGGGTCAACATAAGGGGTACGTTTAGAAAATGGTAACTTTTCAGGGAAACGATTAACATTTAAAATTTGGAAATTTGAAAAAGGATTAAAATAGGGAATAACCAAGGTTATCTACCAAAATTCTTACTGCGAGGGGTCCCCTCACAACTTATGTGTTAAAAATCATTTTAAAAAGCTTCTTGTAAAAATTGCAATAAAATTCAATGATTTTTGTTCAAATTTCTAGGGACTAAATCTAGGGAATTTCTAACTGATTTTCGAATAGTTTTATTAACATTTTCTATAAAAATGTATCCGTTTTTAAATTTATTTTATTTTGACGAGAAAATTTGGGCAAAGTATCGATTTTAAAGAATTTTATTGACATTATTTTGGAAATATTAAACTTCCCGGAAATTTTCTTAAGGAACCGGAGGGGGAGGCGAAGGGGTTCAATCTCAATGTGAACATTTAAATTCTCCTAGAAACTTGAATTTTGAAATTATTTTTCAAAAACGGTCCAATTTTCTCAAGTATTTTCGAGAAAGGATCTTTTAAATTTTTTTTTGATCTAATGATGGCAAATTATTTCTAAGCAATTAATGAAGAGATTTTATTAATAAAGTTATTCAAAAAAAATCAACCACATCTCGGGATTTATTTTATTTTGGCTGAAAAACAAAGATTTGATATTACTTAACACGGGTTCCAAATGACATTATTTATTTAGCTTTAGCAAATAAAGTTAGATTTGAGGATTAGATCTAACTTAAGTCGATAGATAGTGATAACTATGGAATGTCCAACTATGAATCTCCGCCAGAATCGGAAAATCTAATCGAAATCTTCTAATAAAAAACGGCTTTTAGAATGAAATATAGAAATAAGTGCATTATCAAAATTTAGGTTTGATAATTTGATTTCCACATATGCTCAGGGAAGGAGTATATCTCGTAGTCGATGTCTTGCTCTTGAATTTTGTTGTTAATTTTGTCTTTAGCTTTTGCCGAGTTATTTCCATCTCGTCTAATACGCAGAGCACACCTGAAATATCAACAAAATCATAACCAATTTTTACTATTGCAAATTGCTAACTCAAATTATTTTATTTATAAACTTTTAATAATCTTAATAAGCCTTGGAGATTTTTGAAGCATTTCTTTTGGGAACATTTGAAATTTTGTAAAAGGGCCATTATCTGGATAGAAAATAGGTTTTAAGCGTAAAAATTAATTTTGAAATTATAGCTTTCGTTGAAGTTTTAATTGTTTGGATAAACTTTCGGCGAAAATTCCATATTTTATTTAAATTTAATAAATCGGATAAAAATTCGATTCCAAATTATAAATAATAACATTTTAATTTTAAGCTTTCAATGAGCTTTCGAGATTTTTGAAGTTTATTTTTAGGAAAATGTGAAATTTTATAAAATGACCGATATTTGGATACAAAATAGATAAAACGTAAACGATAAGGATTGCAAAATAAAGCCTTCAGAGAGCTTTTAAGTTTTTGATGAGCTTTTGTAAGAAAAGTTTAGTTTTGATATTTTTCTATTTTTCCTCAACTAATTTATAAACTCCACGCATTATTACATTTTTTTGGATCGGAAGAAAATTACCGGGAAATCTGGATCAAATGTCGCAATGTCCGATATTCGAATTTCTCGGAGCGAGCTTTTACGAGTATTTTATTTTTCTTAGATAAATTTAAACTTTTTCGAGAATTTTTGTATTTTTACCTAACTGTCAGAGCAACTTTCTGCAACTGACTGGAACAAACATTGTTTCTTATCCTATTCTAAGCAGGTTTCTAGCAAAAATGTTGTTCTCACAGCTTGCTAATTAAATTGAATCATTTTCCATGTAGTTTTATCAACTTCCGGAGTGAAACAAAAACCTACATTCTATCCAGTTCTATATGTTGATTCTTTTATCAGAAAATAATTGTTACGAGAAGTTATATAATAATAGGAGTCATAAAAGCAACATAAAAGATAACTATTTATAACTTACAATGGGTGACCCTTTTTAATTTTGAAAACTACAAATTATAATGTTACCGAGAGACGAGGTAATTATACGACACCTACATCCTAAACAAAACATTTTAAATCGCTTCTTTATCTAACAGTAAATAAACGTGATGATCGTTCAAATAACCGAATAAACTTTCGTAATAAAAAGAATAATATGCATTTAGTGAAAAGGTATTAAAATCCATTTGTATCCGAATGCAACTAAAAAGGGCAATTATTTCATCCAAATTATGTATTCAATTGACCATATCTGAAATTATCCCAAAACGATTGTAAAACATGTTATAAGAAATATCTGAAGGTGGCTAATATGGGTGTGGGACATGATCAGAAAAAAAGGGACTCCAAATTACCAACCATTTAAACTATCAATTGGGATAATAATAAGAGGAGGTCAATTCACTATACCATATCTGACTGAATTGTACAATGGAGACAAGAAAAAAACTGGAACCATGTCGAACATATGTTATCCATACACAGTTTACACAATAAACGATAACAAAACACAGGCAAAGATCCGAGTAATACTTAATTCTCTTGATGTTTCTGAAAATTATTTTAATTATTATATTTTCGACTTCCGGTCACGCAGCAGGTTTCAGTTGATATATTTTTATTTTTAACAGTTCTTTCCCTTGCCTACACTGTGAAACATTTACAAAGAATAGATACCTACTTGGAAGTGATGTGTAATGAAATGAAACGGTTACGCAAACAATTTTCTTGCAGAAAAGACCTTCAAGTTAAAAATTAGCCCACCCACCAAATAGTTTAGAATTAATTATTTAAAAAAAAAATCTTCCAGATTCACATAAAATCCCATTTCATCATGAATGGTGTTTGCATCAAATTTAAGGGATGGTTAGATTTGGAGCGATTAGATGGTGTCGGATGTTTGGAATTCGATGAACGACGTGCTGCCCATGAAGATGCCATACTACGCGATCAAATTGATGGATATAATCGAACATTACGTATGGAGGAGAAACAACGGGCGTATCGTGGTGAACGGCCTGAAGATATGGAGGCGTTGCGACGAGCTGGTGCGTTAGGTGTTGGTATCGGTACCGGTATGTGGAGACGATAGATAGATTTTCCTTCTTTCTTTCTTTTTTTATAAATTTATCGATATTTATTATTTGTTTTTAATTGGTAATTTTATAAAATCAATCAAGAAATATGTGTTAAATAATAAACTTTATTGATTATGTTGACAAATATATTAATATCCCATTTTATTTAATTTTATATATGTAAATAATATTTAATTTATCAAATATAAAAAACATAATTAATTAATAAATAAATATAATTGAAATGTCGAAATAATTAATTTAACGCATTTATTTTAGTTAATAGAATGGACACCTAAGTAATTATGTTGAATTATTATAGAGATAATTTAAATTTAAATAATTATTCATTTTATTTTCTTACGGAATGCGTACAAAACTGGCGTTGTCTAATAAAATCTGTAGGAATATTTTTTATTTTAAAAAGATTCATTTGCGGTTTACCGACGATATTCAAATTTAATGCAACAATGATAGTTTTTTAATCCCAGAAAAAAATTAACGATGCTAAAGCTTATTTCATTACATAAATATACAATGTGTGAAATATTTTTTGGCAACGATTCTTGGTACAATCTAGCTGTCCCGTTACATACGGATAAATTAGAACAAAAGTCTACATATCAGTTTTTTTTTAGATTAATTTAATCCGACCTATATCTTACAATGCTTATCTAAACAAAAGGGATACATACAAACGAACTGTTGACGGACACTGTCCATTGTCAAGGTAATTTTTGAAAAAACCTTAACCTAATTGCCTAAAATCGTTTTTAAATACATTATCCGAGTAATACCGAAGACTATTATTGATAACTTCAACTGGTCAACTTTAAAATTTGGGGCGGCCTTAGCCTTATAAGGCTAAGTCGACTATAGAGCCGTTGTAGAGGAGCTAATGGGCTCTCCAAATCAAAATTTGGATATTGTTACTTACGAAGCTTTTGAGGCCATTTTTTATGGACCAATTTTGATGCAGATAAGTCAGCGTTAAGTTTGTCAACACAATTATGAAGACACGGGACAGAAGAGGAAAGACAAATTCGGACATTATTTGCATATAGATGGACAAGTGGCAAATTTTAGGCAAGATCAGCAAATCTTTTACAAATAAGGTAAATAATAGTGGGCCAAGAATGGAGACTTGTGGCACACCATTAGAAACTGCTAGCATTTTGGAAAACTGTCCACATATGTGATGTTCCACAGGAAAAGAGACCTTATCTACTTAGAAGATAAGGTCCCTTTTCCTATGGAACACATATACAAACGCATTGGGAACGGCCATGTAAATAATTATAAATAAGGTTAACACAGTGGCGTGCGGTCAATATCTGCATGAGGTGTGCAGAATGTTATAACCTTAACCAAATAAGCCCTGACCCCCAAATCCGCTCTTCGATTTTGACAAAAAATTGTGTAGTTGCTTTAATTCGCAGTTCCACAAAAAAATGTTTTTTTCAATTTAAAAAAAAAAGTTTTTTTTACAATTTTTTTAAAAAAGATTTTTCTTCAGATTTTTTTTGAAAAAAATTTGTATTTACAATTTT
>JANTOP010004217.1:0-17517 GCA_027564815.1 Symmerus nobilis
CTTAAGTAACCGATAGTTTTCATTTTGCTACTGATTAGTTATATAATATTATGCCTAGAAATTATGCACCAAATGATAAAGAAATTTAATAACCGATTTACTAAGCAGATGAATACTCAATGACAATTTCTCTAACATTAAATAAAGGAGACTCATCGCTCTTAAGAAAATATCTTCCAATTTTATTTAAAATATTTGATATAAAATTATATAATCTATAAATGATATGGAAAGTTCAGGGTTTCATGCAAAACGTTATTCTTTTGGTTCAAATAATTTCGACCAGGTGATAACGTTATTTCGGAACTAATCATTTTTTCTTTCAACCAAACCATAACATTTTAAGAAATATTAATATATAATATCTATTTGAAGCGTTATACTTTTGAAATTCAAATAAAAAGTTTACGTATAGTAATGGTCTCAGAAAAGGACTCATGAAAATTACGAATTTTTTGTGCGCTAAGATAGCTTTAAATTTTTGTTTTTAAGAGTATATGGCTTAAATCTATTTTCTATCCTAAAAATTTAACGTTATTGAAATTTAAAATTTCCTGAAAAAAGCTTTGTGATGAAATCAAAAGCGCTAAGAAAGCTTAAAATTTCGATTTTATAGTTTTAAAATCTATTTTCTATCGCAATAATTTAAAGTCATTAAAATTAAAAATTGTCTGATGAGGACTTAAAGAAACTTCCAAAAGCTTATCCAAAGCTTTTAATTAAAATATTGTTTTAGTCATTATTAAATCTATTTTATCTCTTGATAAATAAATTTCAATGAAATTGGGAAATTTCGTTAAAAAGCTCTAGAGTGTATTAAAATCTCCGAAAAAGCTTTAAAAAAATCGACTTACTATTTTATTAATTTGATGTTAACTAAATCTTACATTTTCTGATAAAAGCTCTACAAAATTTCAAAGTTCTTATCGAGAGCTTTTAATTAAAATGCCATTCATTCCCGAAGCAATTTCTCATTAAATTAGTTAAATTTAAATGAAATGTCAAATTTTCGGGAAAAAGCTCTATGGGAAATTTATATATATCTAATAAAGCTTTACATTTAAGATTTACTTTAATTCATTTTAGTATCGTTTTTACTTCAAACTAATTTATTATATTTTAACCACTTTTATTTTATTCTATACTTTCCCGAATTCGTATCGAAAATGTAATAGAATAAAGTAATAAACGTCTAGAAATAGTCCATGAAAAGACAGATTAAATTCTGAGAAAAAACAGGAAAATCTTACAAAATCCGTTCCAATTTCGCAGAAAACTTGTGAAACATAGTTCAGTTTAAATCAGGAAAAGTTATACAAGATTCACAAATTTAGATAAAATACGACATTTTTTTCAAAAGCTGTATCAAACCATTGAAAGCTCAAGTTTCGAACTTAATTTATTTCTTTTCAAAATCTATTTTCTAACCATCAGATAACGATCCTTATACGAAATTTCAAATTGTCCCAAAATTAAGCTTCAATAAACTTGAAAGCTTCTGGAAAGTTTAACATTAAATATCATCTTATATAATTCTATGTAATCTTTAGAAAATCTACTACACGAACTGCCAATTGTTTCTTTGACATTTTCTAAATGTTAGGCAATTTCTTTGATAAAAGCTGTAACATTTTGTTAAGGGGCTTCACACTTTATGGAGATGTAGACCACGTGCCACTGCTCCCCGCCCCCTTTCCAAGTGACGCCACAGACTTTGTGACCCACGAGCTATTCATAAAAAAAAATAATGAACAAAATTTGACCCACTTCTCAAAAAGGTTGGCCATCACTGCACTACTATTAATTATTAAAAATTTAATTAAATTACTAGTGTGCCCCGATAGCTTCTTAAGCTTTTTGCTACAATGTGTGGTGTCAGTTTGGCTATCATAATGGCCGATTGACATAATTTAAGCTAATTTAAGCTCTATGACAGTATTGAAGCCCATTTTTAAATTTTTTGATTGGCCAAAAGCGTTAAATTTTTAAAATTAGTCCGGAAAAAAATCAAGAATATAGAAAATTAATTTTAATAAATTTATTGACTCCGGTAAGGACAACATATTCGATATTTTTTTCCGAAAATAATAATTCACCTTTTATGAATTTACGATGTTTTATATGGAATAATGGGCGAGTTTAAAACGATTTTGGGGATATCACAAGATTATTCCACAGTGTTACTTCTAAGTGTATCCCGAATATCGTTAATTCATCATGTTGTGACCGATCCACCCTAATTTTGAAATTTTTTATATAAAAAAAATGTTCCTCAACGTCAGCTCGTAAGGAAATGCCCCCTATCATTTATCATATCACTTATCATTTTATAAACGACATACCCTAGTTTTGGGATATTTTACAAAAAGATTGTTTCCACAACCCGAGTTTGGTGTCCGTATAACACGTTTTTGAATTGCATATGATAATATGACACTCCTCTCATTATCATGCGGGACATTCAAATGGATAGGGGCATTTGAATGTCCCGCAATTAAATTGGGAAAATTCGAACATGGAGAATAAAAACTTAAAGTTTGAAATGCTGTTGACCCCCCGTCGTCCGTACGTCATTATTAAGGAAAAGAAAATACGAAAGCTCGCCGAAGTGCGCTACCATAGACCATAATAATGTAAAACCCTTGTTACGGATGTTCTCTATTCAAATCTGGTTCTTTCAGTTTTCTGAATATTATTTGAACGGCTTTACGAGTCACCATATGCTACTCAAATGTAGGCACATCCTAATTATTCTCACCACAAAATACAAAACTCGTGCAAATCCATGAAGACTTAGAAAACAGTTTTCTAACAAAAGTTAGCAATATCAGCTATTTTTAACAAAATGGAATTAATTCAATACAAAATTTTGTATGAAAGCCTTTTAATTCGCCTTTCAACCTTCTTCCTAACTTATAAAGTTGTATATTCCAAAAAAATAATTAGGGTGCTCCTTATATTATAAATATTTTACTAACATAGAGTGACTCTTTAAGCCCTAGAACTCTGAAATAACCAATAAAAGGTAAAATAGATTTTTTGCATGGAGAACATCTGTAAAACTCAATTTATGCTCTATATGGCGAAAGAAGAAAATACTAGTTTCCAATAAATAAAAAAAGTAAATCATATATTTGAAGTTGATTGAAGTTCTCATTTCGGAGCTTCTCTCAAACTTCCAGAAAAGTATGATGAGGTTGTTTTAAAAATCGATTTCCTGCGACCTCTTAATATTTATTCGATTCAGCTAATATTTCAAATTTACAAGTTTCAAGAATAGCCAAAAATATTTAGAGAGTAGCGCGAATGGTAGCTTTAACTAATTGCACCCTCTAACTAAAAATAGGCGCCCTAATTATAATTAGAATTATTCGTATGTTAGAAAGCGGTAAAATAAAATAATCTAATGCCAGTATACTTTTCGTATGTACTTTAGGCCGCTTAATGCGAAAATAATAAATTATATCCAACGTTTCAATGAAATTAATTCATAATCATCAGGGAAATTTTGTTTTATTTTTTATTCCATTAAATTGTATTTTATTCAAAAGTCTATAACTAAGAATATTTCTATCGGTTCCGGTTCAAATAAAAATTTTATTGGATTGAGAGGGTGTGGATCTGTGGATGTCAAGGAATAAATTAACTAGATATCTGGTTCCGTTCCGATAATATTCGGTCTCAAGTTTTTTTTTTTAAATTTGGTAGACTTTCAGAGATTTTATGGAAAGTTGGAAATTTTGTTTCAGGGGAAAGGAAGGGGAAGAAATTTTGACTGAAATTTTCTAATCTAACGACGCTAAATTATTTCTTTAGTAACTATACCGATAATTTACTGAAAGAAATTTGATTCGACGCAAATCTTCGGTTTTATAGAACTTTCCTGGCAGTCTTATAAAAGAACTTTAATTTCCGGGAAATTCTATTATGGAAGTGGGAATTCTGATTAGGCGAAATTTAACCTAAAAGAATAGTGCGGAAAACGTAAAAGAAATTATTTTAAAATATCAAATTCCTAATTTTACAGGGACCGATTCAGGGTATACCGGCAAAATGGGTATTTTTCCAAAAATATATTATAATTTTTCCGGAAAATTTTAAATGTTTATATTAGAAGATGGATTCAAATAAAAATTATTGCGGCTGCTAAATTAAAAGTTAAAATTAAATAAAAAACGTTAAATAACAATTTCTAAATTTTAATCTTTATTTATCTTATGGAATTTCATAAAGGAATCGAGGACATCTATAGAACTCTTAGATAATTTACGACGTTGTTCCAATCGGCTCTGCAGTTGTATCAGCTTGACTAAAATTTTCATATTTCGGTGGATAGACAGCTAACTCATTATCTCCTGCAGGTTCTAAGAATTAAGTTATATAAATTATTAAAATAGATCAATAAATCATTACCGTTTTATTCATACTTGTTGCTGGTATTATCTTAATAGTACCTGTTGGGGTAACTATATTTGTTGAACGTGTATCTGAAACACCACAAAAATATTGAAAGATTCATTGCATGTGAAGGAATGAATAATATGTAATCGAAAGTTTTACCTGGGACAACATATGGTTGTACTTGGAGTCTCTGATTCCTGTCTACACCATTTAGTACTTGTATATTATTATGTGGGCGAGTGATGAATATATTTCGTCCATATATTTGGTTATATGTATAAGGAATCGAATCTTTAGATTCCGATGATTCGGACGCATAAAGTGACCTTTCCTGCTTCGACTGAGAAGGATAAGGTATCGGTGTAACTGCCGATCCAATTGGATTAAAATAGGGAACGTTAACGAAATTATTTTTATCGAAGCCCTTATTATCAAATATATATATACTATCAACTATATTGATATATATTATCAACAAGACACTTAAGTAACCGATAGTTCTCATTTTGTTACGGATTAGTTATATAATATTTTGCCTAGAAATTATGCACCAAATGATAAAGAAATTTAATAACCGATTTACTAAGCATATGAATACTCAATGAAAATTTCTCAAACATTAAATAAAGATGACCCATTGCTCTGAAGAAAATATCAGTAAATCCTTTTCTTAATAAATTAAATAATTGATAAAAAATTATATAATATTAATGATATGGATAGTCCAGGGTTTCATGCATAACGTTATTCGTTTGGTTTTAAAACGTTATACAAGTATAGGAACTAATCATTTTTTCGTTCAACTAAATATATGAGTTTAGTAGTTTAATTGTCTAATACACCTACCGGATATATGGCATTGTGGGTAAATTTCCATCAGATCCAATATATTTCGAGATTTTTCTCAATGAGGAACCGCAAATTATTAAAATCAACACTGTGTGACTTTCAGATACCCTAAATATTTTTATCTGTCGATTTATATCAACTAATATTTTATAAGTAGCGATATTGATGATCAGCCGCCACGCCCGCCGGGTCTAACATATTTATATAAATAAATTCATTAATTAAATCTTATTATTTTCTGAATAGTAAATTATTGAATGCCAATAATTTTGCGAATTTTGATATTAAACCAACCATGAGATTTTTGTATGTCTATCCCCTGTCGCATGGTTACTCAAGTAAAATTATCTTACGGGTATAATCAAATCTTTTGAATCTTTTTCTGGCTTTCGTAATAATAAATATTAAATAGTTATTGTTATTATCAATTTTACGACTCATTTTGGTCATTCTAAAATAAAATTCTGAAACAGAAAAGCGACAGAAATTATTGTACGACCTATTTTTATAATTCCCTTTATTCTCTTTAAATTTATATATTAATTTAAATTGTTTAAGGTTACAAATAGAAAATTAAAATATAAACCTTGAAAGTGGACTAATATTTAGGTATCAGAGGATGATGTTGTGCTTTAAATTCGAAATTGGAAATGAAAATTTTTGACGGCCTTTTTTATTACTTACTTCTTGTTTATTATAACTAAGTTCTAATTCCCATGCCCATTTTCTCTTTTTTTATATGGGGGTAAAAAAATACTATTAGTGTTAGGCGCTGAGCATCCCTAGTATTAACTTTCACTAAGCGATTTTGGGGGTTTGCACAAGTAATATCGAAGTAAAAAATTAATTACTACTACTATTAAAATTAGTTTCCAAATTCGATCAACATCCTAAGCAACGTAAATGTAAAGATCATCAACTACTCATTTATTATCAGCATAAATGATACTAAAATTAGATTTTTTGAATTGCGGTATGTATTGTACAGACTAATTAATAAATTAATAAACATCATAACAAGGCATTTATAGACTTTTGACGCTTTTTCAGGGAAAGCTTCAAATTTCTTTAAAGCATCGTTATCTAGATTTCATTAGATTATTATTCTGAACAATGAACAATTTAATTTCAAAAGCTAGTGGAACGACTTGGACATTAAACGATAATTGAAATAAATATTTATTCGGGGTATATGCTCCATCAAATTATTTAATCATTAACTATTTTTGAAATTTTGAATTTTTCGAAAACATTTTGAATATTTCATAACGTATCTCCATTTTGTTCGCAGGTATTTTTTCTTAAGTTGAACCAGGTATTTGGATTAGTTAGGGTGGAGAGAAAATTATTTGAAAGGATGCTTGCCATTACCATTTAAACCAAACAAAACTGTCTCGAATACTCTATACAAGTTTGAAAAATAATTTTACCAAACGATAATTCAAAATCAACAAAATTTTTAATAAATTATTTAAAAATTCGAACATTTTTTATAATCATTTCCCCCAAATTCGGCCCAGACGGACACCCACATCCATTCTTAGCATCAATATAAAAACGAGCGACAACTACTCCATCCTCAGATATGCTTATATGACATTTTAAGTCAACAGCATATCTACCGAGCAAAAAGACCGCTTATTTTCAGTCAAGTCTGATGTCCTAACCACATATACTTCCTGAAAGTATAGCTTACAAATAAATTGAAAATCTTCCTTTCTCATTCACCAATCATGAGCAGATCGATGTCGTAAAAAGAGTGATCGACACAGAGATGTTCTGATTTAAATGAACAGTCTGCATTTTTTTTTAAACGAACCCCTGTTGTTGGTGGATAGGGGAACCACCTCATCGCTGAGGGTATATGTTAGCTATTTTGTCTTATAGATCTTTGACAGAGCTGAAAGATAGTCTCGAGAAGGGGACATAATGCGGTATACATATGGTTCCAAAATAAAGTTGGGAGTTGGCAATTTCGGGGAATATGCCACCGTCGTCCAAGCCGAAGTTCATGCAATTGAATAATGTTTACGTTAAAGATTCAGCAGGATATACAGAAACCTGAAGACAGAATACCTACCAGATCGATTCGAAACTGGAATACTCAAATTCCTAGACGAACTAAGTCGATCAAGTTATTTAAGTTAAATTAATAGGATAAAAATATCGTTTCAAAATGAGTTACATCGAATTTAAATTAAAAGCTTTCGTGAAGCTTTTAAGTTTTGTCGAGCTTTTCTCCGAGAATTTTAAATTTCGATGTAGGATAGGTAATCCGGATTGATAATATTTTCAGAAATTTCAATGATATGATTTCAAAATTTAAAAATTATATTTTATTTAAAAGCTTTCGACAAGCTTTTCAGATTTTCTTAGGTATTTTGCATTAAATTATAAATTTCGTTTTTTTGACGAAAATTTCAGATTTCATTAATCAGATAGAAAATAGATTTCAAAATTAAATTAAAATGCAGCGGATTCGGTGAGCTTTCAAAAATTTTTACAACTTATTTTTATATAATTATAATTTTTGTTCAAAATAATTCACATTCAAAATAATTCACATTTCAAAACGTACAAAACTGTTTCCGCAACTTAAAGCTTTCTTTGAACTTTAATGGTTTGGGGGAGCTTTTGCGAAAATTTAAAATTTCATTTAAGTTTAATAAATCGGATAAAAATTTCATTTCAAACTATATATTTTAAGCTTTCAAAGAGCTTTCTGGACTTCTGGAACTCGTTAATGCTTTTTAAAAATATATTTTGGAAAAAGCTCATTTAATGAAATAAATTATAATAAAAAAATAAATAAAACATAATTTAATAATTATTTAGATATAATGCTGACATTGATGTGGATTGGCTGTGATTCCATTCGACCACCATGAAATAAGGAAATAACCAAACCAAACCGCAAATGGAGTACAACCGGGTCCAGAAAAATGAAAACTCACAAAAAAATATGTTAAATTTCCATTTATTTATTCTTTTAATTAAATTGAATTTATATTAATATACCACCTAGGAGTAAAATATAATTTAACAATATTAGAAATACCATTCAGAGAACTGCACGTTTTCGAAACACCTGAAACAAAAGGCATGAAAGTAAAGTTCATAAAATCAATCATTGAAGGAAAAATCTTAACTAATGCGAGACATCCTCACTAACCATAAGGCATTCCCTACCTTTTAAATTAAAAGTTAAAGAATCCATTCAGGCGCTCTCAAAATTCTGCGACTGAAAGTCGTTGCGACTGCTAAAAGTTAGAAGAAAAAATTGAATAAAAAACGCCAATAACAATTTCTGTAAAATCATTTTATTCTATAAAAACAATGTAGTAAATAATAAGGAATAGTGCTGATTTTTGAAGAATCGAGGGCTCCTTAAGTAGTCTATTAATATTAATTATGCCTAGTGCTCGTAGTACCCATTTATCCTAGATAATTCTCGACATTGTTCCAATCGGCTCTGCAGTTGTATCAGATTAATTAAAATTTTTATATTTCGCTGGATAGACAGGTAACCCAATACCTCCTATAGGTCCTAAGAATTAAGTAAATAAATTAATAAAATAGATGGATAAATCATTTCCGCTTTTATTATTCAGTACTTGTTGCTGGTTGAATTTGAGCAGCACCTGGTGCGGTAACTGTTTCCTTCGAACCTGTAATTGAAACACCACCAAAAAAAATTATAAAGAAATTTAGATGTATAAACGAATTGAAAGTTTTACCTGCTATAGCATATGACACCGATTGGGGTATCTTATTCTGGTCTTCACGATTGACTACTTGTAAATAACTATTTGGTGCAATGAAGAATACATTTTGTCCATAAATTTGCCAATATGTAGGGGTCAAATGTACAGATTCTGATGCTGATAATGGCTTATACTGTTCCACCTGAACAGGTAAAATTCTCCTTGCAACGTGATTAGAAATGGGATATAAATCACTTTTTTTATCTGATTGTCTAGTCAACTCTACTTGTACTGGGCGATCAGGGAATATTGCAACCTCCTTAGCACTCGATACTACATCCGTTAAATTACCATCGGCTGAATATACGTAGATTTTATCATCATCATTTTGAACTGCACTATCAACTATACTGATATATATTATCAGTAAGACACTTAAGTAACTGATAGTTTTCATTTTGCTAAGGATTACTTATATGATATTATAAGATATTATGCACCAAATGATAATTTATATAGCAACCGATTTACTAAGCTAGTGAATACTCAATGACAATTTCTCTAACATTAATTAAAGATGACCCATTGCTCTGAAGAAAATATCAGTAAATCCTTTTCTTAATAAATTAAATAATTGATAAAAAATTATACTAAAGGCTTATCTAAATGGTGTGCATAATAAATAGACAAAATATTCGGCTAATTAGCTAATTTATGCATATCATTTTTTAAGCGATAAATTCAAGAATTCAAATAACGAAAAAATTGAAAGTTCTTGGAAGGGAAATGTTCAACAAAATTTAATTGGAATTGGCGGCCAAAAATAGTTAGAAAGACTTTGCACGGGTATGAAAAATTTAAAATTAAAGATTTGCTTTAATTATTTATCGGATACGGGATATATAACTTGGATAGAAATTGGTTAATTAGTTATGTACTTTTAGGCTCACAAAAATTCCAATATAATTTCATGACATAAGATAATGAGATCGGAAAAAATATTAGAATTTAGATTAAAACAAAGCTTAATCAACCTTTATTTGACAAACCGGTAGAAAGGATTAATATTTAAAGAAATGTTCTAAAATGTCTATCCCATGAAATTTCACGTACTTCATTGAGTGAAGTTACAAATAGAGCTTTAAAGATAGAGAAATAAAATTTTTCTACAATCATTTTCCTACATACAACAATTCTACTACTCATTTTAAAGATGCAATATAAATAGAAACTATTGTCGCTATTAGTAAAAGAATTGTAAACATAAATCTCAAGATCTATTTATTTGTGTAATCTAAAACATTTTTTTTTGCCATGGGTATCACTTCCAGTATTTAATATGAAATGATTATCAGTCCCACAGTCTTACTTTGTTTGAAGACTGTTGCGAACTGCAACAAGAGAGATAGAGTATTTTCAATATAAATATCTACAATTCTAGAGATATCCCAGAAATAATTTCATTAATAGAGGGATAAGAGGATTTTTTGTTCTCGTTCATGTAGAATATTTTTCATTTTAAATACAAATTTATTTTAATACATTTTCATAGATATTATTAGAGTTCTGCCTTGACATTTATTTTTTTTCCTAATTATTGTAACTTTATTCGATAGATCTTATAGAATAAAAAATACGACATAACACATATTTTTTCTTACGCACAGTTTCCAAGAAATGTGACGTAATAATTTGGCGAAATACGAAAATATGGCAAGTTTATAAAATATGAAGAATAGAATAATTAGATAAAATGAAAATACCAAAAAACATTTTTTTTTTAATGTAGTTACAAATTTTGTAAAAATATTTTTCATTTAAATTTTTTTCTGTGTAGTTTTACGGCTACACCCATTTTTTTATTTGTTCATAAAATGTGCTGTATTTTCCCTTTCTAAAACACCATCGATCATTAAAATGGGACGGGTAGTTCTAGAAAGGGATAATTAATTTTATAAAGCGGAGCTTAGCAATTCAATTTCGAAAAGATATCCAAATTTCTCAGTTTCGAACTCTAAAGAATTCATAAAAGTATACTAGAAGCAGGCCAAATCTCCATTAATAAATTGCATTTTATTAGATTTGCTCATGTTTATACAATTATGGAATAAAAGTTAATATTAGCAACTATGAATAAGAAAATAATATTCAATTGGCCTAATTTGTAATTCAAATTTGTTGTCGATTTTTGAATATAATTGTAATTGATTTTATATAAATTTTCCGACATCGATGTTTGTTTTGACTTTTAAAAATTGTCTCTATATTCTGAATATTTTCCAATATTCAAAATATTTTTCTTTTTTCAACAAATTTTTGAATTTTTAATAAAGTTTCAAAAACATAGACCCCGGATCTTCGAATTTTTAATCATTAATCAACCGTTCTTTTTTTGTATCTTTCTTTCGTCTTTACTACGATATGTTATGCCCAATATTTTCCGAAATTTCCAATCATTTTCTGATTTCAACATTTCAGAATTTTTCCTAATTCTACTCAATTTTTTACGATACTTACGGATATTTGTCAGAGTCAATATGATTAATTGAGAACAAATCTGTTTAATTAGATTTTTCATGAAGAAATGTTGCAAATTATTCGTATTTCTTGAAAATCGATATTTAGCCCCTTACCAAAATTCAGGTGTTGATATTTTTTAAATTTCGAGAATTTAATTTATTCATATGTTTAATTGAGAACATACCCGCTTAATTAGATTTTCTATGTCCACCAGAAAATTTTTGGAAAATTCAATAATTAATTAGAAGCAAAATCTTCAAGTATTAATATTCGATTTTGCAAATTGTTCTCATTTCTTATAAATCTGAATTTTACCTCTAACCAAAATTCGGGGGTCGATTTTATTTTAATTTGAAGAATTTAATTTGTTTATTTGATTATTTGAGAACAATCCAATCTAATTAAGATTTTCTGTGTCCCGAAGAAAATTCTTGGAAAATTGAATAAATAATTAGAGGCAAAATCTTCGATTTTGCAAATGATTGTCATTTCTCGTAAATCGACATTTTACCCCTAACCAAAATTCGGGGGTTGATTTTATTTTAATTTGGAGAATTCAATTTGTTTATTTGATTATTTGGGAATAATTCTGCTTAATTAGATTTTCAATGTCCCGAAGAAAATTCTTGGAAAATTCAATTATCAATTCCAAGCAAAATCTTCGTTTTTGCGAAATGTTCTCATTTCTTAAAGATCAATTTGATTTGTTCATTTGATCATTTAAGAACAATTCTCCATATTAGAGTTTCCATGTCTCGATCGATCGATCTCGCAAATCATTTCATAATTTGGGATACCTTAAATACCCTACTTCGAGCAGGCTGGGTTAAAGTGCACGAATCCATATCCATTTATGGAATTTATATAAATTTATTTCTCATTGATAATTTGCAATAGGCTATTTTCAGGACATCTTTGTGTCCCGCAGAAAGATAAGACCTAACTTGCCTATAAATTTATTTAAGTGTATATGTCAGTCATAAACGGAGTCATATTTCAATTGTGTATCTACTAAAATACTCGTAATTAAACCTGTTAATTAGCAATCATAGTATTAAACTCTCCACTCATATCTTCGATTATTGTAGAATAAAATATTTTTGGCAAGAAAAAAATTCAAGTTTATTAAATCAATAAAAAAAATTCATTACCAAACCAATTTTTATACTTGGATAATTATCATTATCACACTCGTACAAAATTTAATACAAATCTATGAGAGAAACCTGAACAAATAAAACAGTTATAATCTTTAATAGTATTGTATTAACCTTATCGATAAATAATAAATTTTGATCGAAGTAGCCAAGCTTATTGGCTACCATACTTTAGTCAATCTCTTACAACTTAAGTGATTAATTCTCCTAAAAAAAATTTTTCTTAATTTTATCAATGGACAAAAATAGATTGATAAGTTTTCTGTTCATTATTTTTTCTTGTCTAAATTATTCTGATCAAGTTCAATCTGCTACCTTAAATCTTAATCGAAGCTTTCAAGTTCCGGAGAATTTATTTCCAGTATCGATAATCCATATTAACGATTTCCATGCCAGGTATGTAATAAACGGAAATTCATACAAAAATGTATGTAAAAAATCCCTTTCTCTAAATAAGATTCGAAGAAACCAATGACGAATCAACTGGTTGTCGGCTGGAAGAAGGTCAAAAATGTATCGGTGGTTATGGCCGAGTCGTAACAATGGTCAAACATTTATTTAACATTCGTCGTGACAGCAATCCAATATACTTGAATGCTGGTGATAATTTCCAAGGAACGCTTTGGTATAATCTTGGTCGCTGGAATGTGACCAGTCATTTCTTGAATCTACTGCCAGCCGATGTGATGACGATTGGTAATCATGAATTTGATAATCAAATTGAAGGAGTGGTACCGTTTTTAGAAAGAATTAATTCACCGATTGTTATATCGAATATTGACGATTCATTGGAACCGACGTTTCAGGGAAAATATCAGAAATCATTTGTAATTGATTGGCATGACCGTAAGATTGGTGTGATCGGTGTGATCCTGAAGACAACAAATGTAAGATATTTTCCCCTAAATATGATTTTCTTATCTTATTTTAATATATTCACATTCCACAGTTAATAGCAAGTACGGGAAAATTAATATTCCTTGACGAAGCTGAATCCGTTCGGGAGGAAGCGACGAAACTAAAAGAACAAGGAATCAACATTATAATCGTTCTATCCCATTGTGGGCTAGATGTTGATTATAGAATAGCTCGTGACGCTGGTCCAGATATCGATGTTATCGTTGGCGGTCATTCTCATACATTCATGTATACTGGTGATAATCCACCAGGTCCCGATACCCCTAGAGATAATTATCCAGCTGTCGTAACGCACGATGATGGTCATAAAGTCTTAATAGTCCAAGCGTCAGCTTACACAAAATATTTGGGAGATTTAACCGTTTATTTTGATGATGATGGCCATGTAGAGAATTGGGAAGGATATCCAATATTTTTAGATTCCGATATCGTTCCTGACGAAGATATTGTTCGAGAATTGCAACCATGGAAGGAATTCATTGACATCGAAAGTCTTCGGGAGGTTGGTCAGTCCAAAGTTGATATATCAAATTCCGGATGTTATTATGCGGAATGTAGTTTAGGGAATTTGGTAACCGACGCTTTTGTAAATCATTATGTTGAATTTGCGGAAGATAATGAATGGACATACGCTCCGATTGGGATAACAAACGCTGGTGGTTTAAGAACGACTTTAAGAAAAGGCGGTAAGTAACAACGAAATTTTATAAATTTCTTACCTAACATCAAAAACGCTATTTTCTTTCTTCAGTTCTGACTTATGGAGATCTAGTTTCCGCCATCCCATTCGAAAATACTTTGGATACATTCGAATTCCGTGGCGATCATTTACTTGAGATGTTAGAGTATATGGTTTTTAGGTCACGCGAGGAAAGTTATTTCAGTCCAATTCATATGTTACAAGTGTCAGGTAAATTAAAAAAAGAAAATCTAACAAAATGATTGATTAATTTTCGGAATCCCCCAAGGGTTAAAGGTGACTTTTAATATCACAAATGAACCGTACAACAGAGTTGTATCCGCATTAGCTTTATGCAATAAATGCCTCATACCAGAATATAAACCGATCAATAGTACAGAAATGTATCGGATGGTTGTGCCATCGTTCTTATCGAATGGCGGAAGTGAATTTGATATGTTTCCTGAATATGCTGAAAATTTTAAGTATGGCTATAAGATCAGGTCTAATTAAAAGGGTCTATCTTTTATTAATTATTTAATATTTGCAGGGGCGGTGTTGTAGATATCAATGCTTTTGAAAGTTACGTTCAAAGAATGAGTCCAATTATTGGGGGGCTAAGTGAACGAATCACATTTTTAACTTAATTTACTAATTATTTGTACATTTTAAATTTTTGTAATAAACTGTTACCGATTTTAATTCAATGAATGGGTCAAACTGAAATTTATCTCAGTCAGAAAAATAAAAATTCGTAAAAGCTTGGACCGAAAAATTTGAATATCGGGCATTGCGACATTTGATCCGAATTTCTCGATTATTTTTTTCGAATCTACTGAAATCTAATGATGTAGGTAGTTTGTAAATTAGTTGAGGAAAAATACAAAAATATAAAAAAAAAACTTTTCATACAAAAGCTCGGCAAAAACTTAAAAGTTTCCAGATAGCTTTATTTATCGAACCTTTCTACCCTTTAAAATCTATTTTTATCCAGATAATGATCCCTTAATGAAATTTCAAATTTTCTGAAAAAAAGCTTCAAAAATTTCGAAAGCTCATTGAAAGCTTAAAATTAAAATTTTATTTTATGTAGTTTGGAATCAGATTTTTATCCCATTCATTAAATTTAAATGAAATATGAAATTTTGGCAAAAAGCTTATCCAAACTATTATATTAAAAGCGCCACGAAAGCTCCAAGTTTGGAACTTAATTTTATAGGTCAAAAAATCTCATTTCTATGCATATAACGGCCTTTTAACGAAATTTCGACTTTTTCCAAAAAAAAAGCTTTCACATTCTCGACAGATCATTGGGAGCTTTTAATAAAAATTATAGTTTTCGATAATTTGTAATATAATTTAAAATAATCATATAATTTATAAGAAAATCGAGAAATAATTTCAAATACTCGAGTTCATGTGGTGGAGAAAGGATTAATTTTTCCTAATAATTTGTTATCTCTCCACTGTACCTTCATATGCCGACCTATTTGGCTTTGGATACCAACTTTATCCAATCACTCTTTCTAGTAAGGACATTTTTTCCTCCGAATTTTTTCCTAGATATTTGGGTGGAATCTTGAGGAATATCTTAACTAAATATGTATACCGAAATTGAAAGGGATCAGAAAGCGGTATAGACTATCGGTTGGGTTAAAATTTGTTCAATTTTAACAATTTCTATGTAATTCTCAAAGTTTATATATCGAATTGTCCACTTTATAAAAAATTTCGAATTTTTATAAAACTTTATAGAATTTAGGAAATTTTATAAAATTGTCCGATTATTATTCTACGAGAGAACGCCTGGAAACGCTGAAATTGGGACTTCGGGAGAATTTAGAGAAAATTCATGCAAACTACGGAAATATTGAACCGGGAAGAAATCTGTTAGAGTTAGGATAAATTCAAAAAAATAAACGAAAATTATATATTGCAAAAATTAGAAGAAAGTGATGATTGAATGATCAGAAATTTTCCTATACTCTCCTCGAATTTATATCACATTTCTCTAGCCCCATTTTCCGATTTTTTCAGACTCTTTCCAATGATTTTTTTTTTATTCTCATTTTTTTTTTAAATTTTAATTTCATGCTGATTTTTCAAAATATTTCTGACACAATTTTTAAGTTTGTGCGATTTTTTTTTTCGACTATCTCCCACTTTGCCGATCTAATTTATTTATTTATTTATTTATTTCACAACTTTGCCAATCTGGGTTTTACCGTTACCATTTTGGACTTTTTCGTACCTTTTCCGTACCTAGCTTGTTTTTTTTATTAAAGAAAATCTCTGATGATCGCTTTAGATGTCTATAATGTAGATGATGGAAATATGGAATTGAAAATTTTATTTAATACAGAAATATTTGGAATTAAGTTGGGTGTTTACAGACTGCTGCATAGAAATACATTATCTAATAGCTAGATAACAGGCAGCTTTAAAAATATTCTAAATAAGTGGCCTGGAATCAGGATTTGCTAGGGATGTGAAAAAATATTCATCTTTGGTAACATTTTCTTTTCAGTAAAATTTTTTCCGAAGAAAAATTTTAATCGATTTTTATTAGGAAATAATGATTTCATTGGATAAGAATACCGACTGAAATCTTTTGTACAAAATTTGACCAAAAATTTTTTCGGTCAAATCATTTACCTTCAATCAAATCATTTACATTATACTTGCCTTCAATTTTTTACTAATTTTTTTTAGCAATTTTCAAGGTAATTTTGGTAATTTGAGTTATTTGAGTAAAAATTATTTAAGAATTTTTTTTACTGATATTTTAATATTTTATAAAAAATTTTTAATATTCGAAATTTCTCGTTAAACTGTTTGTAAATATTATTTTACTGGCAATTAATTTACTGAAATTTTTGAGTAAATCAATTTATAATAATTAAGTCTTTGGGTAATTTTGATGTTAAGTTTTTAAGAAAATTCAGCTTTAATAAAATATCCGGATATTTATTTGACGGCATCTAATTCCTCAAATATTTAATTTTCGGGTATTTTAATAGAGAAATTTTTTTTCTTTTATTTATATTATGCATTTTGGCATAATATAGAAATATTTTTGAGGCGATAGATTTATTACTTAGGGCGTGAATATATTGGAGATTCCACTAACGATAATAGCGTCGATAAGAGAGACGAAAAATACAAGCGCATATTTCTTTGCTTATTACTTTGTTTTTATCGCATATTTTTGGGGTTTCTATTTTTCATTCTTTTTGTGCGTCTACGTTTTAATATATATACAAAGAGAAAACAAAATAAAAACCCATAA
>JANTOP010004228.1:0-34651 GCA_027564815.1 Symmerus nobilis
GTGATGGAATGGCGACCTAGGGAAGGTCGTAGGAACGTCGGTAGGCCTCCAACAAGGTGGACTGACGACATAAAAAGATTGAAATATAACTGGAAGGAGTATGCCCAGGATAGACATAAATGGAAAAAATTGGGGGAGGCCTATGTTCAGCAGTGGACTTCAGCAGGCTGATATGATGATTGTCTGTCGCTAGCCACTACCTTTTCCGATCTTCCTGGTAGCATACGGATTGCCGGGGCGATAAAAAGTACTCGTCTTTTGAGGTGATCTACGAATCAACCCAATTTTTGTATTGGTCGGATGAAGTGAAGTGCTGATCAGCTAGACCATGCGTCATCAATCGTCAAGAGATGGTGGTCGGACAGAGCAATGTCTCGGAAATACGGCGGGTGGGGTAGGATTTCCGATTTAAGTGTTTCCAAATAGGTTTTGACAGGCTGAGCAACATGAGGCCGAGCATTGTCGTGCTGCAAAATAGCATTGTCATGTCTTTCGATGTCATTGCGGACGTTTTTCCTTCAAATACAACAATTGTGTTCTGTAGCGAGCTTCTATAATTGATTCGTTAGGTTGGAGCCGCTCATAGTACATCACACCCAGGTGGTCCCACCAAATACAGAGTATAAGCTTGGATCCATGAATATTGAGCTTCGCCTTTGATGTTGATGGTTGTCCGGGTTCAACCCTTGATTTTGTACGCCTTGGGTTTGTCGCCAGTTACTATTTGGTGCAAAAAACCCTTCCGTTTGTGCCGTTGGAGCAGTTGTTCGTGAAAAAACGACGCTCGATATCTCTTGGTTTCAATTGATATTTCTTTCTTTTGAATCATTCCCAAGTTATCTAAACGTTTGGCAATGGTTGAGCGATCAACTCCCAATGATTTTGCAAGTTCTTCTTGCCGTTATACCGTCAGGCAAGCCTAAGGATGTACTTGTCTCGTATGCTAGTGCTCGTTAACGAATTTTCCAAACTCAGACCCTCGGGATAGCCGCTTATCATCTATTTCAGTTCAACGATTCGATGAAAATTGTACGCCCATTGGATTTGGAATAGATGGAAGTCAGACGTGTTAATGAGGTTGGCAAATCGTACTTCAATTCGACGATTTTTGTCATTGAAGCGACACTTGCTTTGGGACGTACATTATCTTGAGTGAAAGAGAAATGATTTTTATTTTGATAAACCTTTCCCGGGTTTTCAAAATTGTGAGGTTTAGTTCGTCCATAAATGAATGGCCCATAATGGATAAAATGGGCTCTGCTTTTTTGGTGGCGGAGAATCCATATGCTTCCTTCGATTGTTGGTTTTGTTTCTAGATTGCACTGGTGAACCCAAGTTTCATCAGTGAATAAAGTCAGTCTTCGGATTTTGAAGTGATTTTTAACATTTTATCAATTTTTTCGTATTATTTTCGAATTTTCTATTGCTTTTAACGACTTTTTCCGGATTTGCTCACCTCTTTGTCTTTATTCGACTTTTCTCAGCTGGTTCTGTCATTTTCTGACTTTTACTCATTTAAATGAATTCTACCACCTTTTTTAGCATTTTTCCAACTATCAACTGACGTTCTCGGTACTTTTATCTGAATTTCAACGATCTTTTTCCTCGTTACCAATTTGCCATACTTTATCTCGATTTTTCTCAACTTTCTCAATTTCTAACTATCGATATCGAATTTCTCCGATTTTTTCTTGGCTTCCAATTTTTCTTCAGATTTCATTGGCTCTGAAAATTTTCTCCAGAACTATTTCGACTTTTTTTGGGATTTTCTAAATTTATTCTCGCCTATGGGTGATTTTTTAACTAACTTTACCACGAATTTGTACGATCATTTACCCAAACCATAGAGGATCGATAGGAAGAAGTTCGAAGGAAACTACTAATAATGTAGCTAATTCCGAGCGGGAGATGGGTTTCAAATTAAAATCCTCCCAAAGCTGCGAAGTTATAGAATATAGACTACAAAGCATTTGACTAAATAATTTTATAAATAACCGATATATTCCCAACAAATGCTACCGCTTTGTTTCATTTCTTCTGCTCGCTACAGTTTCGCTTATAGCATATTACAATATATGTAAAAAGTGTGCCATTAGGGAGACATATCATCGCCAACAAAATGATTACATTTTACGAGGTTTAGTTACTTAGAGGCATAATAAAGAAATTAATGGGGCTCAGCGATTATAAAATATTAAAATTGGTGTGCAAATTAAGTAAATATAATTTATCGTCATTTTTGCACATTACCTGACTGACTGGGCCTATTTGCTGGGGAGAAGAAAAAGTATACAGTTGCAGCTGCACGCAATACAAAAATAATTTGTAATACGCTAGGGTAAAGGTTGCTAATACCTACATATAAGACAAGCCATTGGCGTGACCCCTTAATTTTTATGACCCCTTAACAAAATGTCACAGCCGGAATGCAGTAAGTTTCTTTCACAGTTAGGTAAAATTACAAAAATCAAAAATTCGTAAAGGTTCACACCGAGAAATTTAAATGTCGGGCATCGCGATATTTGATCCGGATTTCCCAATCATTTTCTTCGGATCCAAAAAAATGTAATGATGCAGGAAGTGTACAAATTAGTGGAGGAAAAATATAAAAATATAAAAACTAAACTTTCCGTACAAAAGCTCTGGAAAAACTTAAAAGCTCCCAGAGAGCTTTATTTTCCGAACCTCATTTTTTACGTTTTAAAATCTATTTTTTATCCAGATATCGATTATTTAACGAAATTTCAAATTTTCCCAAAAAAAAAAGTTTAAAAATTTCGAAAGCTCATTGAAAGCTTAAAATTAAAATGTCATTTTATACAATTTGGAATTTCATTTTTATCCCATTTATTACATTTTAATTAATGGAATTTTCTCAGAAAGCTTAACCAAACTATTAAAAGCGCAACGAAAGCTTTAAGTTTCAAACCTTATTTTTTCCGTTTAAAAATCTATTTTCTATCCACATAACGATTATTTAACGAAATTTTAAATTTTTCCAAAAAAAACTTTAAGAAATCTCGAAAGCTCATTGAAAGCTTAAAATTAAAATATCATTTCATATAATTCATGAAATTTATTAGCAATTTGCAGCAATAAAAATTCGTTGAATCAATATTGATATTTCTGGGTTTGCTCTGCTCCTTCTGCGCATTAGACTGCACGCCACTAAGTAAAGCTTACTTAAATCTAATTTACTGATTAAAAAATATAATAATAATCGGCGATTAAAACCGTCTGTCATTGAAATTGGTGAACGGTTATCTCGTAACCATTTTTTTTTATTTTTTGTCTTAAATTTACTTATTTTTATATAATTTTTAACTGCCATTTTTAATCATTTTATTCTTGAACTAAAAAAAATTAATTTTCTATCAATTTCTTATTAAATAAAAGACATATAATTCCGCAAGGTGATCCATGTCTTGTCGTCGTCTCTTTGTCTAAAAGATCTAAGCTAAATAAAGTAAATAAATTGACACCCGGTGGGAAAATGCCGTACGCGGACTATTATCAGTGGAGCGTGATTTATGATTTATACAAAATAATTGCAGTAGTGCTGTGTCTATCAAACTGTACCATTAAGCGTACGAAATGCTTACAAAAATATATAAGGAAAGGAAAGGTCACCGAAGACATATAATTTTTTGCTTCATCGATTTTTTTTTATTAATTAAATGCCCGTACGCAATTAATCGGGTCACGTCTGCAAAAATATGTTTACAATTAAATCTACGTCGAACGTTTTGTCAACATTTAGGCGTATATTCTTAGAATAAATTTGTACGTTTAAATTATGACTTTTAATTTAATTGAATTAAATTAGATTAATTTAATATAATTGATTTTTTTGGTTCCAACTACATAGGTTGTCTTTTCGTTAAGCGGGCATTGAATTGACCACTCTCCCCTCAAGAAGCGTTTTATGAAATAATTATATTAGGAAAATTTAATCTAAAGAAAATTGGCAAATTGGAGAAAACAAATTTTGAAAATTTTTTGAAATTTTGAAATTTTGAAAAATTTTTTGAAAATTTCAAAATTTCCTAAAATCGGCGAATTTCTTGAAAATCGGAAGAATTTTAAAATCGTCAAATTTTTTGAAAAACAGAACATTTTTTGAAATTCAAAAATTTCTTAAAATTTGGAAAATGTTTTGAAAATTTCAAAATTTAGAAAAATTTGTTGTAAAATTTTTAAAAATTGGAAAAATTCCTAAAAATCGCAGTGGTTTTTAAAACTGGATTTTCAGAACGGTTTCCAGGAAATTTACTAAAAATGTCTGAAAAGCTACAGAGATAAATATGAAATGAAATTAAAAGCTCCAGAGAGAGCTTATAACCCTTCGCAACGACTAATAATTGTGAAAATGCTCGGACGCTTCTTATAAAATTATCAAATAACTGAATAGAGGCGTTGAAAACTTACTTAAAAATTAATTATGTCGGAAAAATTCAACTAAATATTAAAAACGGTCTATGGTCTGCCATTTAGCTCTTAAAAACACAAATTAAATTCCCGTTCTATTCAAAAAGCTCGGAACAAACTACTAATAACTTTGAAATGATAAAAAAAAATTCATTCGTTCAAAAACAATAAATATACAAGACAAACCCTGCTCGGTTTCGGTGCAGCGATGGGAAAAAAAATATTTGACAGCTCAGAAGCTGTAAAACAAAATCTTCGAGAATGGAGGATCTAAGAAGTTCAAACAGAATTGCGTAGAGAGTATTTTAATTTGATTTGTCATTTATCATCCTTATTTTGGCTCATTTATCATCAGTTTTTGGCTAGATAATCACCGGTGTCCCTCCCAATGGCCCCTTATTCATAATATATTCACTGAACAGCGTTGGTTGAGTTGCGACATTCAAATTCACTCAAATTTTCCCTGAAATCAGTTTCCTTCCCGTCGCAGATAGTCTGACTATTAGGTGGAAAATAGGTTATTATCGATTTTAATTTTAATTAAATCGGAAACTTTCGTTAAAAAGCTCTGCAGAAAATTAATTGGGTTGAGAAAGCTTTTATAGCGAAAATTTCGCATTTTTTCTAAATTTAATGAATCGAATAGAAATTAGAATCCAATTGATGTAGAATGAAATTTTAATTTTAAGCTTTTGATGAGCTTTCAAGATTTTTAAAGCTTTATTTTGGGAGAAATTGAATGTTCGTTAAAAGCCGGCCGGCTTATCTGGATAGAAAATAGATATTACACGTTAAAAAGTAAGTTCCGAACTTACAGCTTTCGATAATTTTTTTAAAATAATTCCTTTCAAATATTTGCCGCAGCTACGCTTCAGGTGGTCCATTTTGAAGGTCAAATTTTCAATCACTCGATCGAGCCGGAACAACCGGAATCTGACCAATAACGCGAGTAATATTTGCTTCCCATTCCTCAATCAAAGCTGGTTTATTCTCGAAGACTTTTGACTTTAAATAACCCAACGAAAAAATCCAATAAATACATTTTTTATGGCAAGTAGCGCCGCGCCGTCTTGTTGGAACCAGATGTTACCGACATAATGGGTTTCAATTTCAGGGAGGAAATAGTCAGTTATCATGGCGCGATAGCGGATGCCATTGACGGTTACGTTCTGGCCTCAGTTTTGAAGAAATATGGACAGATGATTCCATCGGCCCATAAACACACCAAACCGTGATTTTCTCGGCATGTAGTGGTACTTCTTGATACTCTTCGGGTTGTTCATCAGGCCAAATACGGCAATTTTGGTTATTGACGTACCCATTGAGCCAGAAATGGACCTCATCACTGAACAAAATTCTGCGACAAAGCAGCGGATCTTCATCGAGCTGTTCCAGAGCCCATTCACTGAAAATATGACGCAAATGAAGGTCTGGCGGCTTCAATTGTTGTGCGAGCTGTATTTTGTATGCTTTTAAACCAAAATCCCTATGTAAAATACCCCAAGTTGTTGTATATACGACAAGCCAAGCTGTTGAAAACGGCATCGAATCGATTCGTCACGGTCATCGCGCACACTCTCTGCTACCGCTGCTATATTTTCTTCACTACGTGCTGGACGTGATCTAATAATGAAAATTGGATTACGAATTTTTCGACGGTATAGGCGGTATAATAGTTCGTTCCATGATGAAATGGCATACAATACTGAGTCCAACTGTCATTATAGTTTGACACGAGTCACACGTGATCTGACGAAAAATGCCTATTGGAAAAAGTACCTCCCGATGAATCACCCTTTAGTTTGGACAAGCTGTCTGCAAAATTCCATATTTGATTGAAATTTAATGAATCGGGTAAAAATTCAATTTCAAATTTTATAAAACGACATTTTAATTTTAAGCTTTCAATGAGCTTTCGAGATTTGTTAAGCTTTTTTTGGGTAAATTTGATATTTTCGTTAAGTGGTCGATATTGGGATAGAAAATAGATTTATAAACGTAAAAATTAAGATCGAAACTTAAAGCTTTATTTGAGCTTACAATTGGCTGAGAAAGCTTTTAGCGAAATTTTTATATTTTATCTAAATTTAATAAATCGAATAAAAATTAGGTTCTAAAGGATGAAAACTGAAATTTTAATTTAAAGCTTTCAATGAGCTTCCAAGATTTTTAAAGCTTTATTTCGTTAAACGTCCGTTATCTGGACAGAAAATGAATTTTACACGTAAAAAATTAATTTCGAAACTTAGAGCTTTCGTTGTGCTTTAAATTATTTCGATAAGCTTTCTGTGAAAATTCCATATTTCATTCAAATTTTATGAATGTGATAAAAATTTAATTCTAAATTATATAAAACGATATTTTAATTTTGAGCTTTCGAGATTTTCAAAGCTTTTTTTGGTAAATTTCAAATTTCGTTAAGTGATCGTTATTTGGATAGAAAATAGATTTTAAAACGTAAAAAATATGATTCGGAAAATAAAGCTTTTTGGGGGCTTTTACGTTTTTTCAGAGCTTTTGTACGAAAAGCTTTTATATTTTTCCTCAACTAATTTATAAACTTCCTGCATCATTACATTTTTTTTTGGATCCGATGAAAGTTAAAAGCTCTAAAAAATTGTAGGGCCGGTCCCCTTTTCCGTTAAGAAAATTTCGTTCGATTTAGCTGAAATTTTTTTCCTGGACTGCTCATGAGCTTAACCAAAAACTAATTTTTGGGTTTTGTAAAAAAAAATTTTTTTTACCCAATTGTGAGGTTAAGAAAATTGTTTATTTTCTCCTACTCCTCTTCTCCTATTTTATCCATCAATTTTTGATTTAATTTTGAAATTAAATTTTTTATGAACGAAAGTTCATTTAATTTAACTGAAATTTTTTTCCTAATTTCAGGATTTTGTGAAAAAATTGGAGAATTTTTTTAGAAATGAATTTTAAATCGTTGGTAATTAGAGAGGAAAATTCTAGGTCTAAATTGCATAATCTTATGCATCGTATATAATATAACATCCACTTATAGATTGGGATGTGTTTTTTCCAAAAAAATGATAAGATGACCAATTTATATGCGACGTTATACGGTTATTGGAGACTGATAAGCTAAAATATTCAATCATCCGCTTATCTATTTAGTTTAACCGGCATAAAATCCGTCTCAAAACAATTTTAATTCGTGGTGGGCTATTTACATATTTACATTTCATTTGATTTATTGACGTCAAATTTACGACAAATAATTAATTTATTTTATTTAAATAGACCCATGCAAAGCGACATGTTAATTAATTAATTAAAGAATTTTAAATTCTAAGGTCATGGATCGAATTGTATATCCTGCAGGAATATCTTTGCCGCCGGCAAATGGCTGCATAAAATTTCAGGTCACTGATATTAATATTAAATCATTTAATTATACAATTTAATTATATAATCTCATAAAATAAAATAAATATACTTAACCATACATGAGTAAATTATTTAATTATTTATTTAAAAAGAATTATAATTGCTGATTATCAAATATCTTTTACTTTGTTCAGTACCGATTGCTCTAATTAAAATATAATTATGTTCAGTAATTAAATTTTTTTTTTAATTAAACTATTTAATTGTCTATCAGTTTAATTGCTATTTTTTTTTAAATTTCATACGAATATGGGCTTAATCTTAATCGATATAAAGTCCTGATTTGAGGATCCAAAGTATCAACTTTGCGGCTATCAATTCGAGACAATTTTTTATCGGTGAATGAGTGGGAAATATTGATACCGAGGCTCTGCTTGGTGTTAGTCAGAGATTTTCAAGTATCCAACCAATATCAAAATTGCAAGTAAATAAATAATTAATTTTTTGGGGTTACTGTGGTATTATAATGGAAATATACCTGTAAGCGAGACACCGATTTACGTCGGTTTTATTTTAATTCAACCAAGCCTCTGCTAACGGCCAAAATGTCACTTTAAAAAATTCTGTATGCGACACAGAGCTGTAGAATGAACTACCCATGGTCCATGTTCCATATACGTCTTGCGTATATTTTCCTGAGAATTCTGAAAATCTCTATATTGGCTTGGGCATTCAACGCTTAATCCGTTTTCAAAATGAGCCTAAAAGCTAAAATATTTTCTAAAGAAATATAAATAAATTGCGCCGACAGTGTCTAAACTGTCCGGAAATTTTCGAAACAAAATTGCTTAAACTACTTGGTCCAACCGCTGCAAAATTCTAAAAGGATTAATTTATTAGCAATAAATGTTAAATTAACCCTTTGACGACCACTGGTACACTGGTGACCCTTCCGTCGTCAACGGTAAAAATCAATGGCATATTTAATGACTAATTTTATTGACGAGTTGATTTATTTGGAACAAAATTAAATTTGTTCACATTTTTGTGATAAATTTCGAAGCAATTTCGATCATTGTTGAGGCAAAATGGATTTTTGCAAAACGCACAAATACCATTTGTTCGTTCGATAGTCCTTACTTTGTTTGGAACAGACAATACATCTCTTACGCCCCGTTTCACTTTTGCAGAGATAATGACCGGACAGAGTAACAACCTCTGCAAATTTTGATCGCTTAGGTTCCTCTCTTACAGCATCTAATGGTGGTCTCTTGCGGTTGGTGAATCGATCATTTGTGTAGCTAGCTGCGGGCGGATTCCATTCCAATGCAGATATAGAAAATGGATCATTATTCGACATAGAGATTTTGTTGTAAACAATGTACGCATTATGCACGATCAAATCATAGAGATCGTAGAAAAGACGCAGGTAGAATGTTAGTCTTTGATTTGCGATCATGCTCGTAGTAAGACTGAAATAAAATAATAAAAATAAAAACAGTTTCATTTGCGGGGAAGAATGACCATTGACCTACCTTTTTCTGATCCATGAGATCCACTCCGCCCATTCCTTTGTTGTAGTGTTTGATCGCACCTGGACATTTGACATCGATTTTTATGGCGGAGCCAGCATGGCGTCGTTTTACGTTGATCGATTCAAGTGGAGGTAGAAAATTAGGCTCGCGCGTCAACAACTATTTTTTCCCACCAAAAGTGACATTCAGTCATCGTAATAAATGCGTAAAGGAATACGTTCGCGTACTGTCAACCTGAGAAAATAGTCGCATAAATTTTTACCCCGCGATTTTTCACACCTTTGCAGGTAAAATAAATTATTTTTCGCGACACTTTTGTTTATTTACTTAGGGTCGCTGAACTCGAATCCGGTGTCGGATTCGCGAGTTTCCCAGCGGTTCAGGAGCGGTCGTCAAAGAGTTAAACTAATTAAAGTTATAAATATTTACTTAGAAGTCCTAAAAGCCCGAATCTATCATTCTGGATGACATCAATCCAAAATTGGCATCGCTCGAATGAACAATAAAATCGTAAAAAATTAATTTAACTTCCGTTGACATTTCCGAATCCCCTTATACCTGCAACTTCCATCAACTCATCGGGCTTCATGATTCGTGTGTGGTATTGCAAACAGCTAAAACCTTAACAGTTAACAATAATAATCTCGAATTGTGGCGAATGCATTGCTGGCTGCGCCTCCTGCTCTCACAAATGTAAATAAAGACTCAGATTCTAGCTCGAGTTATCCAATAATTGTGAACTCTTCTCCCAATATTAAATCGAACTGTATCCTAGCTGTGGTACCACCACCAACCAACTAAAAATGTTTTATATCCCGCGATTGCAACCTTCGACAACGGCAGATGTGATAAAAAAAACTATTTACAGGCAAATCACACGGATACAGATTACATTCAGTGTCGTATATTAACCCGTCCGGATAAAGACGTGAGCTTATTAAACTTCATCTCCTTTAAACTCTTTGTAAATGAGTTTCACTTCAAAGAAATCTCAAAATCGTCTAGTTGGCCTCCAGGAACTGCTGTAAAGCAATTCACTAATCGCTCACGGTTTTTGACTCCAAACTCTTCTCTGATTTCTCCATCGTCGTTGAGATAGACGCTCTCTAACTGGCGTGAAGACCGCCGTACGGTACTCCTTGCACCTTGTTGGATGGTACCTCCGATCATTTGATCGTGACTGGGGACTTTAACCTCCCAAAAATCCCGTGGATCGCTAGTGATGTTAATACGAATATTTTACTCCCCACCAATAACTTTTCAAATTAGAATTCTATTTCAATTCCAGGATCTGAATCAGATGAACTGAATTTCTAATTATTTAAACGTCATCCTAGATCTCATTTGGACGAACTCCCCTGTTATTATCTCCGTGAGTAAGTCTGACCATAAAATATCTAAGCTCGATTCCTATCACGACTCGTTAATCATTAACCTTTCGATCGATAGGAATTTTAATTTCAGGAAAACCAATTTAATTGGCTTAAACTTGTATCTCAAAGACTTAACCAATCGGCTGAAGACCTATTAAATATATCGATCGATATCTTCTATAAAATAGTCGGAAAAGGCTTCAGCGACTTCTTACCAGTTAATAGGGTTCGCAACCTTACTCATCCACCATGGTACAATCTCAAACTCATTAAATTAAATAATAAGAAGACTAAACTCCATGTAAGGTATAGGACACTTTGCCCGTTGACTGGTTCAATAATAAATAAATAAAAACGGCTACCTAAATTCATTAAAAGCTCCACGACGCTTCTCAATGTTAATGACAGGTCTGACATCCAATTAGATGATAGTTAGGAATCATAAAATCCTCAAAAGGCTTTACAACGGCTCTTGAAATCCTTACCAGACCTCTAATTATCAATTTTCCTGAATTCCTCCCGATCGGAGCTCCTAATTAATTATTAAGCTAACACGGCGATGAAAAACCTAGCTAAGGACTTATTTAAATTGTTACTGCTGCCTAAAATTAAATTTCATTTGAGAAGATGAGTGAATGCGCTATGTCCGTAAAAGATGCCAAGGTTTAATTTCGAAAATCTAATATGAGTTTCTTAAACGCACCAGTTCATTAAACGTGCTGGCTACTACTTGTCTTCTTTTTTAAAATTTAGTTCTACAATTAATTGGGTAACAAGCAGGGAATTGTTTCGGAGCAAAATCGTTGGAGCGCCCTAAGTTCCTTAATCATCAATTTCTAAGCATTAATTTTCTACAAACATCTCCCGGACTGCTCCTAGATTTTTCCTACTTTTAGCCTAGCTACTTTTAAATTTTTCCTGAATTTTAACGATTTTCCCTCTCAAATTTCGTTAAATTTATCTCAAAATTTCCCACGAAATTTGAATCGTAAGTTTAATCATTTTTGAATTCAATTTTTTATTAAGAGAATTTCTTTCCATTTGCCTGGTTTTCAGTTTTTCTAGGCGGCTCATGAGCTCAACCAAAAATTAATTTCAGGATTTTTGGGCGGAAAATTTTGAGGTAATTGTGAGCTTGGGAAAATTGTTAATTTTCTCCTACATTTTTCAATCGACTTCTTGTTTTTTTTTTATTAAAATTTTCAAATAACTTTTTTATTAAGAAAATTTGGTTTGTTTTGGCTGAAATTTATTTCCTGAATTCTTCATGAACCAAATTAAAAATTTTTTCAGGATTTTGGTCAAAACAAATTGAGCTAATTCAGAGCTTCGGAAAATAGTTCATTTTCTTCAACAAAGGTAAAGTTTCATACTATATCTGGTACCTTGCTTGACATCAACTGCTCTCTTCATAACCTCAAAAATTCCTTTGAAATAGCTGCCCAGATGCACATTAAATTCATCTAAAATCTGAAACTGGAAAATCGATCTGAAAAATAAGAGACCGGAATTTAATAAATTAAATTAAATCACAGCCTAAGTCCCGGTCAGGACTCGAGGCCTCTCAATTAAGATAAAATACTATATTTGTGTATACTTATGCGTCCGCTCACACTTCTGAACACAAATCGGAGTCTGGATGTATATTCCACGTAAGCTTGATTATTTCTTATCAATTTATTGATTGAAAGTCATCCGATTAAATATTGAATAGCTTAAAATATACTGGCCCATTCCCCCGTCTCTCCGCTCCACCTTTTCGACGTAATAAATTTATAACTTATCGAATATTATCAGTTTAATAGAAATTGTAATTGTAACCTTTTTAGGGTGGAGCGAGATTAAATTCACAGAAGAGTTTCGAATTCAATAGTCTTGAGCCAGCAGTAGCAGTAGATTTTTGAATTTATAACGATTTTGTAGAAAAGGAAGGAATGGGGGGGGGGGGGGATGTTTTGACGGTTTGTATTTGCCTATTTTAATTAAATTGTCAGTACTTTTACTTCATGCAGGATCGCTCCACCAGAATGTACACGCATAATATTATTATCTGACCATTTTAATATTGTAGTAAGTAGATACATTTGCATTTTTTATTATTAAGTAAATACAGAGACAATAAAATACATACAATTCAATATTGTACTGAAATGAAAAGTTGTTTTTAATTTAACCCTTTTCCGTACGTCATTCCTATCCCGATACACCTCAGCCGGCACAAGATAATATGCGTAATTCCCATTGTTTAACAATGTGAGAGCAGACATATATATTGGCAGTTAAGAAAAGGATTCAACGTCACAATCCTGAATGCATCTATTTAATGTCTCGTTCGTCATTGGAATTATCACTACCACCCGAGAATGACCCCGTAGCTTCGAGAAAGAGCCGTCAATCTGTCTTACTCATTTATATACGAACCTGGTACGATGTTCCGTGCTGAGTCAAATAAACCCGCAGGATCCACTCGTGGTGGTGCCCTCCAATCAATTCCTTTAAGTTTCAGCTTTGTAACCATATTTCACCCGAAACCCAAAACCATTGGTGTCCCGCGAAGCGTCTGAGATAGCCATAGTAGTAACTACACTCAATTGCTAACTGACATCGATTATGGTTAGAATTAGGACGGTATCTGATCGCCTTTGAACCTTCGAACTTGCGTTCTTGATTAAATGAAAACATCTTTGGCTAACGCTTTTGCTTTAGTCAGTCTTACAACGGTCTAAGAATTTAGTCACCAATGATAATAGTAGAACAGATACCCTATTCCACTATTCCGCACTTAGTTACGCCTCCTTTAAACATTCTAATTTGTTCAAAGTAATTTGTATCGGCCCACAGCAATATTCGGTTAAGCGCACCGAAATGGGTTTATGCGATCATTTAAGACGCACCAAGCGGCAAAAAGTATGATATGGCATGATATGCTACCTGATACCGTACTCTAAGCACTGAACGAACGGAACACTGGAGGTTCAATATATGGATGCCCGAGAAGAAATAATTTGACGTCAAATAACAGACTTGATTACAGGTGTTGTTCAACAAAAATTAAATTTAAGATCTGTCTTTAGTCCGTCTGAGACTTGCAGCTTTTACATCCAAAAATCAATATTTTTAATCTCAAAAACTTAAATATCCAGAAAATTCTGTTAGGGAATCGGTAAATTTGCAGTTGTGAAATTAAACCTCAGGGTGCACTGAGGAAATTTTAGAAAAAACTTTGCCAAAGTATAAACCCTTTGATTTTATAACCTAAACCTGACATTAGGTTCCAGCTTAGATCGTTAGAATTACAGGTAAAAAATTTAGAAGAGAGTGAAAGCGAGAAAAATTGGTACAAGTAAACTTGCTGGAAAAATCTGAACAAGTCAGTCTGTAAAAGGAGTCAGAGCAAGCTTAAAAATTGGAAATGTAACGGAAAAAATAAGGAGAAGCCGTTAAAGTTCAAGTTTGCCAACATTTCCTGACTTTTCTCTCGCAATTTTTTCGCTTTTGAACAAATTTGCCACGATTAATTTGCGACTTTGAACTATTCTCTCATTTTCGCAACTTTTACCGACATTTTAGACATTCAACGGATTTTATTCAATTTTTTCGGATTTTCCGGTCTTTTCTTTAAACGTTTTTCTTTCCGAATTTATCTTATTTTCCCCCTAATTTCCTTGACTTTTTTGACTTGTCGTGAATCTGGTAGATTCTCTCCATTTTTCCAGAATTTTTCCGACACCCTTTGACCAATAATATTCGATACTTGCGCTTTAGTCGCTGCCTGACTATCTGTACAGATCCATTTGTATTTTTGAGAAAGTTCTAGTGACTAGAAGGTTAGGTTAGGTGAGGTTACAGCAGGCTGCACGCAGTGTTTCCACTACGCTTCCGCGTGGGGCCAAAGGGTCCATTGCGATACCTGCGTACACGGTTATAACCGTGGGTTTAACCTCGGAACTTACTGATCATCAGCAAACCAACCAGAACTTTTTACAAAGCTAGTTCTCCAAAGAACCTATGCCCCATGGTTAAGTGCCGGACATTCGCAAAGGAGATGCGCCATGCTTTCTGGTTCCTCCTCATCTCTGCAGCTACGGCAGAAATCATTAGCTAGTACACCGTATCTGTTAGCCATGACGCCAATGATACAGTGACCGGTAACGATGCCGACCAATAGTCTGAACGCTTTTCTATTTAGCTTCAGAATGAAGGAGGTATTTCTTTTATTAAGTTCGGGCCACAGCTGCCTAGAAGTCACACAACTGTCCATGGTTTTCCATCACTTTTCAAGATACTGTCGGTTAGCATCGGAGCAACAAATCCTTTGAATTGGCAAAATATTCTGACATGGCCAAAGTTTGTGTCTTTTCAATGACCTACCTAGATTCCTTAACCGTATTGCAGTTCTAGCGGCGACGTACTTAATGTACACGCCTAGTGGCAATTGATGGAGGACCATTTCCAGGGCTGCTGTCGGTGTTGATTTAAGTGCCCCCGTTATACCTATACATGCTAATCTAGTGACTAGAAAGGACAGTATCGAAACCTCAAGACAACTTTTACCTAGTTTTTACCCAGATTAAACAATTCCCTGTCGAATTCCGGAATTGGGCTCTTGGTTGGGCCTCTGGAAACTCCACAGAGTAGGGAGTTGTAGGGTTCTGTATGAATTGCAGGTTTCTTCAATAGTAGCAAGAGATGCAGGTTTCGTTCTGTTGCAGATTTTTAAAGTAAATAAAACGCAGTCCATTTATTAAATTAATTTAGGTAAAACATATCAGATAGGGGGTTCCGATATCTTCGAATCGGCAACAGGGAAATTCATGAAATTGTATAGTGAAATTAACCCAATATTCTGTCTTATTTTAAAATTTATTTCATTAAAATCTGCGAATTAGATTTGGAGTTTTAATAATTTTAATTAAAATTAGGCCTCTGTGCAATATCTAACTCATGTAATTTATGTTGTAGAGGAACCTGAATGCACTGCCAGAAATTCTATTTCACTGTTCCCGATATAGACCGAAAATTGATTTATAATTTCCAATATTATCTCCTGGATTTATCTCATCATTCTTGATCTTGAAAGGGACTAATTTCAATTTTCAATTTTAGGGGATTTTTTCAAAAAAAATTTCCTTAACAGAATCTCTTCGGTGATTGTTTAAAAATAATTTGGTATCGTTAGAATTTTTTTTTTCTCTCAGAAATTCTTTTTGGAAAATTTTTAATAAAAAATCGATCGATTTTATTGGATATCTTACAATTCGATTATTCGAGGGCAGTTTAAAAATCGAAGTTATGTAAGGATCCCCTGAAGTTAAGATGTTGATAGATCACTTAAATCATCCCACATTTGAATCCATATCGAAATTTCCCATCTTTAAATTTTCCGGGAAATTGTAACCATTTTCTTGTTGTTTTTTAATATCGACCCCTCCTAAAATCATGAGGTTAATTCTAGGCTAAACGGCAAAACGGTTAATTTTTTGAAAAAATTTTCTTAACAAAATCTCTTCGATAATAACTTAGAAATAATTTGCCATCGTTAGTTTAAAAAATTGTTTGGGAAAAAAATTTTTCTAAGAAATTTTTAAGAAAAATCGATCGAATTTACAATTCGATTTTTAATAAAATTTGAAAAATATAAGTTATATGGGTACCTCCTGATGTTAAAGTATAGATAGATCACCTATATTATCCTCTATTTGAATCCATTTCAAAAATTGGAAATTTCAAATTTCCCGGATAGTTATGACCGTTTTTCTGAAAACTATCCATTTTTCCTACTGCACCCCCTGTATCGATCCCCTTAAAATCAGGAGGTTAATTTTTCGAAAAGGTTTCTTTTACAAATTCCTCCCTCATCCCTTAAGTTTATTTTTCTTTATTCAAATCTTCCCATACCTTAAGAGAATTTCCGGGAAAATTACGTTTTTCAGTGGCAGTTAATGGGTTAAAAATCGACCACAAAAAAATTGTAATTTTCATTAACCGCCACAAGTTCAACGTTCAATTTAATATATTGAAATTAACTTCAGTTATTTTCTTCGCCTACATGTCAGTATCGATAAAGAGTCAGTCAAGTAGACAAGAACTGATTGGGTGTATTTAGTACACGGGCGTGTACACAAATGGGTGTTTTAATGTTACTTCGGTTTGAGGTGATAAGATAGTGTTTACGGTGAAGTTCGAGTATCGTACGTGTGTCAAGCGGCGGTTTTTAATTTCGAAATTATTAGTGGCAATATAAAATTAAATGGTTTTACATTTAAATTCAGGTAATAAATATAATTGGATGTTTTTTTTTTAATTAAATTACAAATAAAATTGTTAATAAAGTTGCGGCAGGTGGTTTGTGTTTATTTATTTCTCTATTTACTCAGGCCTTTTACCAGAACATTAGAACTTTAGTTCTAGAAATATCTAACAATGTTGCATGCACGGAAATTACTCGTATTTTTCTCCCCTTAATCCTCAATAAATTCCCCTGGCTGCTCTCGAATATTCCGCCAACCTTTCATAGTTTTATTTGGAAGCGATCGTGTAACGTTAAAGGAGATGACTTAGGACTCTTATTTAGGAAAGGGAGAATTAAAAATTTAGATTTAAGAACGTACGAGATTTTATTCAAATATTGAGCTTTTAAGCTTGTGCCGAGCTTTAGTCGTAATATTTTGAGTTTCGTTGCAATTAAATCATTTGCGTAGAAAATGGGTGTCAGTACGAATAACATCGTGTCCCGAGCGTAAGGCATTCTTTGAGCTTTTAAGCTTTTGTGGATATTTCAGAATTTATTATAATTCAATCATTTGGATTGAACATAGGGTGTCAATACGCGTAAAATTTTGACCCGAGCGCTAGGCATTCTTTGGGCTTTTAAGCTTTTGTGGAGCTTTTACAGGAAAATTACAGATTTGACTGAAATTTATTTATTCGGATAAGAATTAGATTTCAAAACGAATAAAATTTTATTGAAAACTTAAAGCTTTCGCTGAGCTTTTAGATTTGTGTCGAGCTTTCGTCGTATCATTTTGAGTTTATTCGCAGTTAAATTATTGGTGTGAAATATAGATGGCACAACAAAAATTATATCCCAAGCCTAAAAATTCTTTGAGCTTTTAAGCTTTTGTGAAGCTTTCGTACAAAAATTTGAGATTCGATTAAAATATAATTATTCGGATAAAAATTGGATTTAAAAGCGTTTAAAAATTTATTAAAAACTTTAAGCTTTTTTGAAGATTTGTTGGAGCTTTTATAGGAAAATTTCAGATTTTAAATTTATTCAGAAAGAAATTTATTTAAATAAAAGAATTAAAATTAAAATTTAATTTAATTAAATTAAAAATTAATAAAATTGGTCATCCCACATAGAGCTTTCATAGAGTCGGTGGAGAGAGTAAGGGAAAGGAAGCGTGAGGGCAGATGTATTTGCTGAGGGGCCGGGATTAAAATCGTGCCTAGGGCCCATTAATAGCTTAATAGTCTCTTAGGTGACGAGAAATGTTGAAATCAAAAATTGATATCGAATTGAGTAAGGTTTTAAGCAAACCTTATTTCCTGAGTAATTAGCACTTCCCTCTTAGGAGAGCAGGTAAAGTATATAGCGATTTTAGATCAACAGATCTCTAGAAGCTTTTAATCAAAGAGTCTAATGTGTATTTTTGTACTTTTATCCTAATCGATTGGTTTTTCTTGAGGATTAACCAGTAAGTCCCCCGACTACTATACCCCTCAACACCATATTGAGGGTGTACACTCGAAGAGTGTACCTTCCCCTTGAGTCAAAATCTAGTGCCTATCTAGTGGGGTTTCCCAACCCAGGAATAAAAAATTTCGTTCCCAGCACTGTCCGGGTCCGAGCGCCACCTCCTCCCCCCGAACTACCACCGATGGGAAGTCAGTTGTGCACAACCACCTTCTTTTAGGACGGTTTTTGGGTTTTTGTGTTTCCCAGCACTGATTTTTGACAAATGCCCCTTGACATTCCCCACAATGGTGAATGGTGGCCCGTGTAGTGGGGTAAGGGGTAGGTGGTCAAAAGACCCACCATTGGAATCCCAGATAAGTTCTTCACATGCCAGTTTTCGAGACTTTTTTTGTAGCACCCCTCCTTCCCCCTGAAAATCACCCCAAATTCGAAACTTCAAAAATGAGTGCAAAAGTTTACCCCCCCTAAGGGAGGGGGAGGGGGAAAATCATTTTGGGTCCAATCGATAGGTCTACCCCAAGGGTACATTTGATGGTTCAATGAATTTTCTGTGGGAACCCCCCTTCCCCCCTCAAAACCCCCTTTGAAAAATGTCCATATTCAGCGAGGGCCACCTGGTGGCCAGTAAGTGCAATTTCGCCCCCACTAAAAGTTGGTTCGGACCTTACCCTACAATAGTTGGGTACATTGTTGGGGTCTAAAGTGAACAGCTGACCTAATGGTAGAACAATGAAATTTGGTCTGCACGCAGAGTCGGAAAAGGGGGGTTGCACCGGCGCCATCAATTTGCTACCTCCGGCAGTTGCCACCTTTGGACATCAAGTTACTAACTCCGCCCCTTCTAGCTGTACGGAGGGGTAAAAGTTTGGCTTGCGACACTTTCACTGTCGCTCGCTACATGAAGGCGACATGGCCGGATTTTTTACTATCTCCTAAAATCGGAACTAAATTTTTATCCCAATACAATCGAACTCCCCTAGAATATTCTACAGCAAAAATGGATCGAAATGGCCTCTTTTTTTCTTTGTTCTTCTCTAAATATAAATATCTAATTTTACCCCCACAGCTAGGATTGTAGAAAATAGCCTAGGCAGTAATTTCTTAAGTTAGACTTTTGAAATTTGGCACTGATGATCTTGAGGGATACACAATTCAATCGTTACTTTTAGGTTTATCTACGTTGCTTTAGGAAATATTCGAGTAATTAAATTTAAAAATTGGCGGCAACATAAATCCGACATAAATGAAGGCCACATACAGCCATTTAGACTCTAATTATGACCATTTTGTGCCCATTTTTGAGGGATTCAGAACTTTACATTTTCATAGAACAGGAAAGTTTCATTTACTCGAATAAATACTATATTTTTCGGGACACAATTGTCGGAGATATGTCGGCAAATTGTTCTATCAAATGTCGTCAAAATTGTGGAACGATTATTTAGGAAGATGGAGTAGTTAGCGATCCATGACATTTGAGATAGTTAGGCGATAAGTGGCCGCAGTGATAGTTTTAATAATGTGAGACACCTAGAAGCCAAATTAATTATTATTTTAACAGCTCTTAGCTGGCATTTTATTGCAAAATCTCGAAATTAGTTATCGTGATTTTAAAAACTTTCCAAAGAAGATCCTAAATCGTGTCTAGGATGAAAAGGAGGCGGAAATTGACCGTTCTTCAAGTTAGATAAAATTTAATATTAGGATTGCTGCGTCTGAATATATGGTTCGTTTTTGAAAATTCAAATTAACGACCAGATACATAACGGGTTATCGTCGGGCACTTGAGCTAGTCCCAATATAAAATACCACCACTTAAGGAGAGTCAATTATTATTTTTTTATTTAGAACAAGGAAAGGTGACAGGTGTTCTATTGACCCCAATAAAATTCCGTTTGATATCGATTATCGTTTACCCGCTTCTATTAAACTCATTCCTAATCTGAGCTTGCCCCATTCAAAGTTCAAAGAGGTGTATTATCTACACGAGTATTAAGTAGTAAGGCTGCCTAGGAAAATAAAATAAGATTATATAACCTCAGAATTCATTTCAATTAATTAATTAATTATTCATTTAAAAAACAATCCGGTTTTTACCTCGTAACCTCTTCAGAATCAATTAATTCCGAATAAACAAAAATGAAATAAAAGAAAATTTTCCAGGATATATAAATTTTAAAAGCAAAAGAACAAAAGAAATTTCGACAGAAACAAAAAAAAAATGTCTTGCTTATCGGACATCGATTTGGCGACATTGCATAAAAATCGATTAGCGGAACGTGTCCAATATAAATTATCTTGGTGGTCAAGATACCAATCGATACCCGCCAAAAATCATGTTGCCATCGATAAGAAATCGGAACGACAACCGAACCAACCAACACCGCCAACAAATCGATTGTCCCGCATCTCGGTACCAAGTAAACATGTTCCAAAAATAACCATCGATCGGCAACAACAACCGTCAACAATTGATCGTCGATCGGTGAATAATTTATGTGATAGAAATTGTGATAGTAATTTAAATGTTAAGAAAAAATCGACCGATCGATTGAATAACAATAATTGGACGGCGGAATCGATGACATCAACGATCAATGATGATGAGGATTTTTTGGCGGGACTGCGACAACCAAGAACACGATCGGGAACATGGCCGTAAGTTTCTTCCATCCGTTATATTAATTAATATTTAAGAAAGTATAATCTGTAAATTGATAGATTTAATATTTAGCTGATAAGTTGAAACAATAAATCACCTTTTTTTTTTTGTTGTTAATTTATTTCACACTCTGACTCTGTTCACGATGTCAATCCGAACCTCCCACCATGTTTCCTAGAAGAAGAAAATAAATAAAATCAATGAGGCGACAAGATAAGATGCATATCAATCAGATGTAGTCATCACTTTGATTGGTTTTCAAAGATCCGGTTGATCATGAACGTATCCTATTGATTTGAAGGTTGGATTGGACGAGATCTACTGTCTTACAATGTCTTATAATATCGGTCATAATTACCTGTCATATATCTGCAATTTGGTAACCGGCTATTAACAGGTCATCAATTACATTGGAATTTTTTTTTTTAATGACGATCATTAATTGCTTATTATGAAAAGTGATAATCATCATCTCTCGTTTTTGTTTCTTGATTTTACATTGAACAAATTGATTGTAAATAATGTTGAATTGGGAAGATGGTAAAGTTTCATTATTTACCATGGGTATGCTATCCCAAAGCATTTTTTATCCCGATCACTTTGGTCCGTTGTACATACCCTGTCATCATTTCTGATTCCACACGATCACTCTGGAGTTAGTTTTCATCCTAGCTAAAATTGCCAGAATCATTGTAACCTTAAGTTCGCTTGCTTCCTGACAATTAATGAACCATAAGCCAGCCAGTCACAAATTACGCGAAACCCAGTTTCATCCTGAAGCCCGCAGCCCCTGCATATTGCAGAGTCCGCCAACTTCATTTTGAAAAGATGATTATTCAAAAGATTATGTCCCGTATTCGTGCCAACTGCCAGGCCGATTCTGTGTCTATCAAGATAGAGGAGGGAGTCCGCAGTAGCTTTACACAGGCGGGGTAAGAATTCTTTCTTTCGTTTGCTTACACGATCTCAGACTCTCCCATCTGCATAAATATTCATATTCTGAAACTAGTTTTAAGGTTAGATTGAGCTTAGAGGTGCTAATACCACATACAGGTTCTGGTCCAAAAAATGAGTTATTTGCCCCCTTGACAGCAAGTTCGTCTGGGGACTCATTGCATTGCACTAACACCCCGCATTGACCAGGTACCCATACAATTTGTAAGAAGTTGTTTGATCCCAGTTTATTTAGATATATATTAGCTTCAAGAACCAGTTTAGATTTAAAGCTCATGGAATTTAGAGCTTTAATAGCCGCCTGACTATCAGAGCATATGAAGATATTTTTATCAACATACTTCATGTTTAACAGGGTTTCTGTAACGAAACGATAGGGAAGAGATATACAATCCTCCAGAGAGGGGTTCGCAGAATAGATTTCCGCTCCGGCTGTCACCCCATTGTAGGAACCATCCGTATACAGAACCATACCAGACTCCGGAAGATAGACACCTGGAGAACCTACCCAATCCTCTCGGTTCGGAATTTTGGTAGAGTATTTTTTTTTTATGAAGTTAAAAGTTGGGGTGATTTCATCAGTAATCATTCCAAATATGGGGTTCAATTTGAATATGTCCACACCAATTGAGGAATGTCCGGAATTATGGGGATGTTTTTTCCAGCATCCAGTCCTCATTAACCTAATGGTATAGTAGACATAGCAAGTTGTTTGTTATAAATATCTAAAGGCACAATATGTAAAAGTGCCTCGAGCGCAGCTGTAGGAGTGGTCCTAATTGCCCCAGTGATCAGGATGGAAGCTAGTCTTTGTAGCTTGTCGCATTATTAGCGGTTTTGGACCACCATACGACAGCTGCGTGACTAATAATGGGTCTTACACAAGCAGAGCAAATTCGTAGTAAATATTTTGGGTCTAGTCCCCAGCTTTTGCCTATTACCCTACGGCACTGCCATAGGAGGAGCATTCTAGCTTTTCGCAACTTCTCTTCTAAATGAGAAGTCCAATTTAGCCTCGAGTTAAATATCACCCCGAGGAGTTTGACAGATTTCTTTAAACTTACCTCCTCTCCGAAGATAGTATTATGGACGAAACCTTCAATTTTCCGCCGTTTTGTGAAGAGAACTTGATTAGATTTGGAAGGATTCACTTTTAATTGATTTAAGATGTACCATCGTACTATCTTATGATGTGCGGTTTGAATGAGTCCACTTAAGATGTTCCCTCTTTTACTGACGATTAAAATAGAGATATCATCGGCATACGCCTGCGTGAAGAGTTTTACCTCGTTGAGTTCTTCAATTAGGGGGTCAACTACAATACTCTATAGAACCTTTCTACTACTGACCATGTGATAAATCCAGTTGGTCAGCGTAGAACCGAATCCAGCATTTAGTATTATCGAATGCGCCCTCAATATCTGAACAAGTTCCAAGAGCGTATTCTCCTTTCTCCATAGCCATTTCAGCACGGTGGATAAGTTGGTGAAGTGCTGAGTCCACCGATTTACCTTTCTGGAACGCAAGCTGATTGGCATATAAAGGACGGTCGGCCATAGAACTACCTACCGTTACTCCCTGAAGAGATATCCATATAACGCATATCATATGCAGTCCCAGATTGACCTGATATTACGTCGCTTTACCATAAAAACATGACTTAATAGCTTAAGAATTTGGGAAAGTAAAGCCTCGTAGGACCAGGCACGCAGGTGACGAGATATTATTTTCAGACGAGAATTTATTCCATCTGGATGGATGCTTCCAATCAACAAAACGATCACGTATATGCAGCAAATCTCTCAAATAAATAGCGATAAGCTAGCGATAGAACATTCCAAAATATGTCAAAAATAATGGTCTGGAACGCGATACCTCGAGAAGTGCAGCTCCCATTGATACATCGAACATACACGGAGGCAGTGTTGAAGAAAAGTGCAGTAGAATGATCAGCAAAATTTGTTCAAAAGTCGATTAAAGGTCAACAGGGATTGGGAAACATGAAATCTGAGGATGGTCGGGAAAAATCGGGAATAAAGGAGAATCTGGTCGACAGAATCTAGTAAAATGCCAGGAATGTTGGAGAAAAATCCGGAAATTTAAATTTGATCTAACGTAAATGGGCCCATCATCGTCGACTATCCATCCAACTCATTTTTATTTTGAAAATTGTAAAATTTCATGAAAATCGTCTAAATTTCTCACATATTTGGCAGAAGCCCACTGACTTGTGACATTCCTAGACTCACAGAGTAACAGAAAACACTAACGCGAAATTCATATCTCTCGACACCTTCTAAATATATAGAAGGCGTTATTGCATGAATTTGGTCTTCACAGCGGTGAATTTGGGAACGGAAAAAATTATTTGATAAAATTAATCCTTTCGCCTCCATTGGAATTTGAATTGAAAATCGAGAGTTGGTGAAAACGTCGTAAATGTCCGGATAAAGTCATCAATAGTTGTAAATAGTTGATAATAGTTCATTTAAAGTCGGGGACATGGAGAAATTGTCGGAAAAAAGTCGATTAAGTGGTGAGAAATGTAGGAAATATCTCTTAGAACTCATAAAAATACAGAACAAAATACAGTCTACATTTTTATAAATTAGTCTGCCGATTTTTAAAATACATGGATGGAAAAACCCCACCAAAAATCGGGGGTTCATTTTTCTGAAATTTTGAGAAATTAATTTGTTCATTATTCATTGAAGAACAATTCGGCGTAATTAGATTTTCCACGTCCCAAAGACAATTTTTAAAAAATTCCATTTTTGTATATGTAGATCGGCCAAATCAAAAATCAACATCAACATTTCGATGTTTTTCATTTTTAATAAAGTCGATATTTGCAATAATTTTTAAAAATATAACGTGTGAGATAGTCCCCTTAAGTATTTGTCTCATTAGCTCAAATAAGCCTTCCCCTTAAATTTACTATAGGAATTTTGAAATTTGAAATTATCCATGAAATCAATAGACATTTTTTGAAAGTGGCGATTTAAAAATTTCGTTCGATGGAAAACCCCATCAAAATTCGGGGGTTTCCTTTTATTTTTTTTTTATTTTAGAAACATTATTCTGTTCATTTTTTAATTAGGAACAATTTTGCATAATTAAATGTTCCACATCCCGAAGAAATTTTTTGGGAAATTCCATCCATCTACAGAACGGTCCGAAAATAATGAAAATTGCCAGCTAGAAAATGGTATAATTGTCGAACTTAAATTTAAATAATTTCGGAGAGGAACCGGTTGGTTATTATATTTTTTTTTCAATATTACGAAGATTCTTCTTTAATTTGAGATCAAAATTTCAGGGGTTTAATCCCAACAAATTTTGCGAAATTAATTTTTGAAAAATAGAGGCAACAAAATGTTGATTTAAAAGTCGGATTAAAATCGCACAACTTATCGGCACTTTTTGAAATAAAATAAGTAACTTTTCTCGACTTTTTCTTGTATTTGTTCTGTCTATTTATGAGATATTCTGATTTTTCTCTATTTCTTACAGCAATTTGAATTTATATCTATCTGACTTAGTGTCAGACTTAGCCTAAGACCCAGTAGAGTACCAACTTATCATATCGCTTTCCTAAAACCAACAAAAATTTACATCATAGACATATAATTATTCATAAATGAGCTTTATTTCGGCTGATAGCCGCTTTATCGAGAAGCTTTAGCCAAATCGTTGATTTTTCAAAAAATAACCCAATTATTCCGAAAATGTTGTACAAATGATTGGATATCAAGAAAATCGACATTTGAAATCATTTTAAAAATATAAGTTGTTAGATAACTCCTTAAGGTTTTTATGTTATTAGCTCTGACTAGTCATCCCGTAAATAAATCGTAACTGTAATTTTGGAAAAAAAAAATGTCCCAGGAAATTATAGACATTTTTTTGTAAAGTGACAATTTTCTAATTTCATCCCATTTGAAAACTCAACCGTAATTCGGGGGTTGACTTTTTTTTTAATTTTAAGAATTTAATTCGTTCATTATTTATTTGAGAACAAATCTGCGTTTTTAGATTTTCCATGTTTCGAAGAAAATTTTTTAGAATCCGTGTTTGTATGGAATCGGTCCGAGTTATAATTCGAGAATATTTTAATTTCTTATAAGTCAATTTTCAAAATTGTTTAAAAAATATAACTTGTTAACTAACTACTTAAGGTTAATGTGTGATTAGCTCGATTAAGTCATTGATTAAATGGATTGTAACTGAAATTTTTAAATTTTAAATTTTCCAGGAAATTATAGGCATTTTCTTAAAAATTTACAATAAACATCCACCGAAATTCGGGGGTTAATTTTTCCAAAATTTTGAGAAATAACTTTTTTCAGTATTTAGTCAGGAATAATTTTGCGACATTAGATTTTTCCCGTGCTAAAGAAAATGATTAGAAAATTCTGTATTTATTCAGAACGGTCGGGAAGATTCGTCAGAATTTCTAGAAATTTTTGGATTTCTGAAAAAATTCTGATCAAATAAATAAATTCATTAAATGGCGATAATTTTATATTTCTTCTTTTATTTCAATAAAATTATTTGTAGATAAATAAATAAATATTTAATTAAAATTAAGGAAAGGATATCTTTATAGTTCCAATTTAAATAAAATAGAAAATAAAGCTAATTAATTATAATTAATAAATTAACAACAGATAAAAGTCAAGTCGTTTCCCCATTCGAATCCAAACATAGGACAAAGATCACCACCGTGGCTTTAGATGTTAAAATGTTCAAAACCGTGAAAACAAAATGTTCACAAAATAAATTAAATTAATTAACCTCCCAATGTCGTTTAAATAAATTTAAAAAAGAAAAACAGTTTATATTTAATTTAATTTAATGACTCAGCAATGAACTCAGAATATAAAAATGTAAAAACGCAGAAAGCTGCTTTGGCAATTAGGTAAAAATACGAAAATTAAATATTTCAGAAAAGTTGAAATTTTATTTAAAAAACTAAAAATTCGAAAAAAGCTCAGCACCGAGAAATTTGAATATCGGACATCGCGACATTTCATCCGGATTTCCCGATAATTTTCTTCGGATCCAAAAAAATGCAATGTTGCAGAAAGTTTATAAATTAGTTGAGGGAGAATACAAAAATATCAAAAATAAACTTTTCGTACAAAAGCTCTGGAAAAACTTTAAAGCTCACAAAAAACTTCGTTTTCCGAATATTATTTCTTACATTTTAAAATTTATTTTCCTTCCAGATACCGATCTTTTAACGAAATTTCAAATGTTCCCAAAAAAAGCTTAAAAAATCTCGAAAGCTCATTGAAAGCTTCAAATTAAAATGTCATTTTATATTATTAGGAATCGAATTTTTATCCGATTCATTAAATTTAAATAAAATGTCTGATTTTCCAAGATGTAGATAGCTTATCCAAGCTATTAAAAACGTAACGAAAGCTCTAAGTTTCGAACTTCATTTTTTACGTTTCAAAATTTATTTTCTATCCACATAACGGCCCTTTAACGAAATTGCAACTTTTTCCAAAATAAATGCTTAAAAAATCTTGAAAGCTCATTGAAAGCTTATAATTAAAATTTCAGTTTACACAATTTGAAATTTAATCGATTCATCTAATTTAGATAAAACATGACATTTTCGCTAATGAAGAAAGACCTCTGACGTTTCTATTATTGCCAATTCAATGTTCCTAAGTTTTTGAAGAGAGTTGCTTGAGAATATTTCAAAAGGTCACTTTCTGACATACAGTCTTCGGAGCTAATATGATCATGTTCAGCAAACCGATTGGAGCAAACGAAAATTACTTAACTGTAATGCATTCAGTACCCAATCATATCTAATATTTCAGGAAATATCTACAGGGTCCAAGATTATTTAACACGATTATGCAATCAGTATTGAAGGTAGTACTACTTGCGGGCTTAGTTTCCTACGTAATTTGGAATATTTTTCGCCACAAAACCCTGGCCGAAATTTATAAAAATTCAATTTTTGAATTAAATCCCTGAAACTGTCCAGATCATTGACGATACTAAAGCACTTATCAGACGAACGAATGCGGTAAGATGCTTCCGGAAAATATTGAGGATTCCCGATTTATAATCTGACTGGTAAATGCCCCTAATAGAGCTATTCTATCTGACCTTTTCATTCTCCAAAATTACCAGTTTAATTCAAATCTCCAGCACCTCGAGCATGGCAGTAAACACTTTTGGCGTCTCACCAAGGCGCTAAGAGTTAAAAAGTAATGCTTCCTCTCCCCTTAATAGTTTCAATAGTTGCGCCTTAAACTATTCCTTTTTTTCCTTAGTTGCCTTCAATAGCTCTTGTTGATTGGAAGCACCCAATCATTCCAATCAAAAAAACCCTATGAAAACCCTACGATATCCACGAGGAGTTGTAAAGGCCTTTAACTCAGTCTGGCATAATGGCCTCCTGTTCAAACTGGTCCAGCTCAACTTCCCGAATTATCTAATAAACAATCACTTCTGCACTCAACATCCCCCTGCAGGGGTGCTACCCGGATCCAAGCTTAGTCCTCTCCTATATTCTCTCTTTACTACAGACATTGCTAAACGGTCTGGCTGTGATATCGCGCTATATGCGCGATGATAGCGCAATTTTTGCACGGTTGTCCCACCTCTCTATTCGTAAACTGGAAACTGAAACTGAACACAACCAAAACCCCAACAATTTTCTTCAGCTACAAAAGAAAATCGTGCCATTCCTTAATAAGAAGGCCAAACTATCAAAAAAAAAATAATTCGAACGTTTGGTTCACCAGTGTCGTCCCACATGAACCATACTGTCGTAAGGGCAAACTACAACTTATTTTTTGTATCCAAGAGCTTAGTACAACAGTTCAAGGTTCAGTTCCTTTATTCTCTTACCGTCCTCCCATTTATTAAACAACAAGACTTTTAAATCTCCTCCACTTTTACAATGACGGTTTTCGGTCGATGGTAAGTCAAGAGATAATTCATTTAATTTTATGCAAGTCATTCGCGTGATCTGTAAGATCATCAATAACATTCAGGGTCGCCATGTGTGGAATTCGTAAGAAATTTTCGACTCCAAATCTAATCTTTTGGACGACTGTAGACTGTCCATAACACTTCCGTCGTTGTAGCTTCGTTTAAATAGTTAAAAGTCGAAAGATATAGATCTCGAATACGAAACATAACTCTGAATAATGTCAAGACTATGTCAAGTATTTAAATTTTTATGAGGGTATGCAATTCCCCTTGGTGCTAGGCTCTGGGCATCCCTGCTTAAAACCTACCAAAAATATTCGCCGGTGCGCTTTATATATTTTTCACACTTTGGAACCGGAGGAAAAAATTATCTATTTGATAATTTTACTTGAAGTGGTCATTTTTCAGAAATAATTAAATAATAAAAATGCTTGTAATGCTTTACTTTTGAAATTCATTTATTTATATTAAAAAATATCAGATTAAAATCACAGGTGCTACAGGTGTTTCTTACCCATCCAAAAATGGATCCGTTGTGCGGCTGGTTTGCTATTTTTTTCGCTCACACCGTACAACATCCGATCTTATAAATAAAAACACCGAATGCTCTGATCTTATACCTTTATGTATTTAAGAGATTTTAATTTAAAATAAAACTATTGTAATTTTATATAATAAAAAACAGGTTACGTTGGTTGCCGGAAAAGTTTTACATTCAGCCCCCCAGATATTTTTAGCACAGCTAAATTTGGCGAGCAACTAGTGAATACATCATCCAATGTAACGAGACCGTCAGATATCTGGAATCCATGGTGTTCCCTGTCATGACTCTGGTATATACATAATCAATTTGTCCGGTTGAGCCCCTTTTTATTTGATACTATAACTGACAGAAAAGACTATCTGGTGATGGTTTCAGATAACTTACTTCGCAATCAACCTTCATTATAAATTTATCGTCACACGTTAACGTGGACTTGTCATTTTCCACTATATGATAAAGATTTTTAGTCATTGTAGATAATTTGTGTCCGATTGACGCGTATTTTTATATAATAAAATTAAATTTAAAGCGAAAAGTGAAAAAAATCCGTCTCAAAAATGATTGAAATTTGACCAAAAAATTGCGATCTGAAATATTAATTTAATTTAATATAAAATTGTGTTAAAAATGTTAAAATATTCAGTTTTTTACCCATTAAATGTTTGTTAATTAACGAAATGTTTTTAATAAAAATTCATTCAATTTATTTAAGTTGTTTATTTATAAAATTAATTTTTCTCGGCTTCCAAAATACCATGACCGATAATTTGATTAATTTTTATTTAAAAGTTTAGGTGTCGTGGGGGAACATTTTATTAACAATCTTTTGAGTTGAAATTGAAAGTATATACTTTCATACCGCCCTTTTAACATACTTGATTTGCTTGATAAATGATTGATAGATTTGAAGGAAGTGTCTGTTAGGGTGGGTGGTTTCCTTATCAATAGAGTAGCCTCTCATTTAAACTAACAGATTTGTTTGTTTTCCAATTTTCTAATACAAATAACATCCATTATTCTCTGCTGTTTACAAATCAATTTATTAAATTAAGTAAAATCAAAAGAAGACAACTTCATTGTCTATATTTTGAAATTCCGATGTTACAAAATCGATCAATTTTAATTTTTGTTGAAACAATCAATCAGAAGCGTTTTTTTGTGTTAGTTGCAGACTATAATTGAACAGTATTCCCGGCCTTGTTTTTTATGAAAGAAATTCATAGACTTATTTTAAATTAATCTTCGATTGCTAGAGTGGATGACGAATATTTTCTTCGGCCGGAAAAAAATTTCAAAACGCAGAAAGTTGTTTTGACAGTTAGGTAAAAATACAAAAATTAAATATTTCGGAAAAGTTAAAATTTATCTAAGGAAAATTAAAAATTCGTCAGGTCGATCGCACCGAGAAATTTGATTATCGGACATCGTGGCATTTGATCTGGATTTCCCGATAATTTTCTTCGGATCCAAAAAAATGTAATGATGCAGAAAGTTCATAAAATAGTTGAGGAAAAATACAAAAATATCAAAACTAAACAATTCGTACAAAATCTCTGCAAAAACTTAAAAGCTCCCAGAAAGCTTTACTTTCCAAACTATATTTCTTACGTTTTAAAATCTATTTTCTATCCAGATACCGGTCTTTTAACGAAATTTCAAATTTCCCCAATAAAAGTTTCAAAAATTTCAAAAGCTTACTGAAAGCTCACAATTAAAATGTCATGTTCTGTAATTTGGAATCAAATTTTTATCCGATTTATTAAATTTAAATGAAATATGGGATTTTTGCAGAAAGCTTATCCAAACTATTAAAAGCGCAACGAAAGCTCTAAGTTTCGATCTTAATTTTTTACGTTTAAAAACCTATTTTCTATCCAGATAACGATAATTTAACAAAATTTCAACTTATTCCTAAGTTAAGCTTAAAAAATCTAGAAAGCTCTTCGAAAGCTTAAAATTAAAATTTCATTTTTCATCATTTAGAATCTAATTTTTATTCGATTTATTAAATTTATGTAAAATACGAAATTTTCGTTAAAAGTTTTCCCAGCTCATTCATTAAAGCTTTTATAGAGATGTTAATCTTCCACAGAGTTTTTTAACGAAAGCTTCCCATTTCATTTAAATTTATTTATCGTGGATATATAGTAGATTCGAAAATGAATAAAATAATATTTTAATTAAAAGCTTTCGATGAGCTTTTGGAGCTGTCTTAAAGCTCGTTCAGAAAGTCTTCAATTTCACTAATTTTAAATTGTTAGTTAAAAAATTAGTAATAGCAATTTGAAGCAATGAAAATTGGTTACTGGGTTGGTATTTCAGGTCTGCTCTGTACTATCACTTTCGCTAATACACGGCTGAAATTGTATTTGAACACCTTCAGAACTACACAAAGCTAACGGGGGGAAGTGACTAAACGATATGTAATTAAATGCTACATGTAGGGGTGACATGGGGCAGAATCGATTGATTCGGCCTATAAAAACATTTGTTGAGATAGGACAAAGTATTTATTATGATTGGAATGCTTGTTTCTTCGGCTAAATTCTCGCCGTATAACGTTTTGCTGTAGCTCGTTTCTGTGCTGAGGTATGTCATTTCTATCCGACGTTTCAAAAATATGGGGCCGAACAGACTGCTCATATGGAAATGATGTTTTGATAAATTAATGTCATCCGCAGCAGATCCGCGTCAATGACCCCGACCGCGACCATGTCTATCACCACGTGTTTTGGCCAACATCCATCTCAGTTGCGCTAATCACAGCCCATAAAAATGACAGTCTTTGATGAATGTCCAACAATAGATCCCGAACCGGGGAAGATCATGTCTGTGAAGACCATACATTCGTGTACAACCATATGCAAAATGCAGGGTTGGAAGAGCAAATGCTAATTGCACGCCCAATAAGCTGGGCGATCAGTTTATGGTTATAGAATTTAAGGCATAAGTTATGGTTCACCAGACCTGAAAAAATGGTACCACGGGTTCATACCCCCGATAGAGACACCTACAAACTGCTAGAGTGTCATTTAGCGGCCTGATAGGTGAGGATACCGTTTATTGGGTGAAACGTGGGGGCTGTGATGACCTCCATCGCGGATAGAGTTTTTATAATGCACCGACGGGATGCCAATGAACGGCATAAGGGAGCCCTTATTTGAACAAAAGGGTTTTCGGTAGTTGAACTGGAATTAACATTCCTTGCGAGCGTTATCCGCGGAGATGCATTGGATTGTATCGGATTGGATTGCATTGGCAAATTCCTCTCTTTGTTTTCTTTTCAATTTGGATTTTCATTAAATTTAGCGAATGTTGGACGGGTAAAGTTCAACATTTCAAGGAAAAGGTTCACTTGAACTTAAACGACCGTTACACTGAATTAATTTCATGACGTATTTGGATGAATATAATGTTATTGTACTCATTTTATAACCTTTTGACTGAACCTGAACCGAAATTACCATTGTGATTCATTTGCTTCATTTTATATTCAACAGAAAGTGTTGATATATTGCGAAAATAAATTATTAAGGGAGGACACAAAACTCGGACCTAAATAATTGTCAAATTATTAATTAATAGTCTTTTCGATATATATTTGGCGGCTAAAGGTAGCCTAAAATTAACATACAGTTCCCAAGACTGCAATTTGAACTTAGTTTTGAACTTCTTCGAGCTACACCAAAATTCAATTAAACAAGAGTCAAAAACAAAGGGAAGAGAATGTTTTTGGATTAAAGATTGAATGTTGCAACATGATCTCATATTACATAGGTGCGAAAGTTGAGAACTAGTGCGAAAGATGGCCTTAAGAATTATCTCAGAATGGACGACACACGTTTTAATGAACTTTTAGCAAGACCTTTTTATCTTAGAAAAATACAAAAATGAGAAAGGCAGTTACAGTCGAATTCCGAAGTGACTTCTATTGAGAATTTAATTTCAATCAAGATATATAGACTGTAATATTGTCTTTAAGTTCCTGAATATTTCCTAGAGCATTAACAAACACCTTAACTTTAACGCAACCTCAAATCACGAGATATTTCTTATTTACCTAAATTTCCGAATTTTTTCGACTTTTGAAATTTTCTTGACTTTTGTCGATTTTTTAGATTTGATTCTAGCGCTGTAAAGAAATTCTAGTGCTTATTTTTGGCCAAATTCGGTGTTATTTTGCAACATACATTCCTTTTAAGTCGATACTGCGAGTCAAACGATTTTCTAACTTTTTTATCCTGTCCAAAAAGTAGTCCTTCGAAAACTCTCCAAAATAGGCCTCAGTTTCAGCTTTGGGTTCCTCATTTGAGTAAAATCGCTTACCGTTAAGCCATCTCTTCAGGTTTGGTAACAGGTAGAAGCCGTTGGGGGCATTGTCTGTCGAATACGGGGGCTGAGGAACCAGTTCAAACCCGATTTCGTACGATTTTGCTTGGGCAACTGACTGACTGAATAATGATTAGGCGCATTGTCGTGATGATAGAGAATTTTTTTTCTTCTTCTTCAAATGCGGCCGTTTTTCTGCGATTTCAATTTTCAAACGATCCAATAATGATGCGCCAGTTATGGATTTATGCTCTGGTGTGTAGAAATGTACACATGTTTCATCCATACTTATGAATTGCCGCCACAACTCGTAAGGATTTCTCGTAAATATTGGCAAATTCTGCTGGCAAGTCGTAACAGGGATTATGGTCCACTGTTATGCAAACGCGGCACACATCGCGCGCAGAACCCAAAATGTCGTGTATGATATTGAATCCACTGCCATACGACATCAATGTGGTCCTCAATTTCACTGGTCGTTGAACATAATATCATGGATTTTTTCTACGTTTTCTGGTGTACTGATTGATGTCTTTTGGGTGGCCAGATCATTCAGCGTCATCGGTGCTTGTACGGCCACAACGAAAGTCAGAAAACCACTTTTGAATCATCTTCATCGACGGTGCTGGAGTCCAAATTATGTCCTGGCTTTGGTTTCGTTTATCGTTTTCCAGCCTGGCTATCTACATAGAGTGTAACCCTGTTGTTGGGTAGTTCGCTGCCTTTAGCAGCTCTGCCACTTTCTTTATTGCAAGTATTTCCGCTTGGAAGACACTGCAGTCATCTGGCAGTCTGTAGGACTTATAGATCTGTAAT
>JANTOP010004229.1:0-17513 GCA_027564815.1 Symmerus nobilis
GTTTGGGTTCACTTAACATCCCCTCTGAATATCTGACGCGCTCGAGTAAATCCAAAAAATCCCCGCTTGGGCTCCCCACTATATGGCTTAGCTTAAAATATTAGCTTCGTTCTAATTGCGATGAATTTGATTTTAAAAAGGCCGACTTTAGTGGAAAATAATGGAGGAAGTTGGGAAAAGTCAAGTAAAATTCGGAAACACATTGGGGGAGAATATAACGGAATATGATAGGTAAAAGTTTTTGATAAATTCCTAACAAATTGAAATTAAATCGAAGATACTGGGGAATGTCGGGGTAGGGTGTAGAAAAGCCATACAAATTTCGTGTGAATGTGAGAATATAATAATAATGTGAGAAGTCGCGAGAGTGTCGATATTTTTATGACTTCATCAACTTTCGAAACATCATCAACTTTAATTCGAAAATTCCTTAAATATTCGAACATTTTATGAATATTTTAAAATAAAACAAAATAAAAGTTAAGATAGTTTAGAAAAATTATTCCTTAAAAATCAATTGGAGGCTTGAAAATTTGAAAATAAAACCGCTGATTGCACTGTATTAGTTTCTTGCCATAATGCAAGCGAAACTGAGTTTAATTTGACCAGCCGCGAATAAGGAATCCAACGAAAAAAGAATCGTTACAAAGAAGCTACATATTCAAAGCTATATATTTATTCAAAGAAATCGCAACACGCGAATATATTTATCGAGATCTTTATCCATTAAAAATTACGATATAAGAGCCTGAACTCTTATATTTCTTTAAAATTCTTCAGATTATTGCATATCTGTTTAAAATATCTTCAGATTATGGACAATCTCTTTTAAAATTATCTAAGATATCTTTAGTCCTTAGAAATTTCCAACATTCTTTAGATTTAAGAAGTTGCTCAGACAATGGCAACACTGTAACCACGTATTCCTGACACCTTATCATAAATTAATACGCTAAAATGAAAAATCTATTTTCCAAAGCCGAGAAAGTGATGTCCCCTTAAATTAAAATTTCAATTCGCCAATATGATGCAATCATCAAATAATGCAGTATATTTTGATCTTTGTAGCCAATTTTGCTTCCTTTATTTTTTATGACTTGCTGGAGACGTCATTGAGTTAATTAATGATCCATTTCTCCTTAAGAGCCACCTTGAACTGCACCACTGAATCAAATTTACGTTATATGATACATTCTCAATTGGAATCATTTCAACTGGCCATTCCAAACCGAGAGCATTTCTAGATGCTAGATGTGTTCGTGTTAATTTGGAAACATGGACGGAAGCATTATCCTGTTGAAAAATACAGTTTATACCAGCTATGTATATCAACGCCATAATTAATTAAGATATTGTCCAGCAATTCCATGTATTTCTGAGATTTCATTTCGTAGGATTAAAGATTGGCAAGTCTCCATTATATCCAAATACTCCCAAAATTATAAGGCTATCACCGCCAAAGTTTCTCGGCATCCTTGTTTCAGGAAGCTTCCGGATATCCTGTCAATATTACTGGTAACTATCACGGCCATCTAAATTATATTTTTTTCGTACATATTGTACTACGAAACGTACATTGCGATACTTCTGAAATACTGCTTATACCTCAATTTATCTCAAAATCCTCAAGGACCGTGTTATTTGTATTTTGATTATTTATTAAACTTCCAGATTTTCCATTAACTTAGCATGTGGCCTGCAACAGCAAGATTTAGCATTACACATAAATCCCCGACTTCCACAAAACTATATTGTACGGAATTGTAAGATAAAAAATATTTGGGGTACCGAAGAGGTAACGTCAACGGTACCATTTAGCCTTAAACGTGGCCACCCATTTACAATACAAGTTCTTGTAACCGAATCAGAATTTTTCATCGCTATTAATGATGTCCATTTTGCATCGTTCGTACATCGAATTCCATACCATCGCATAACGGCGTTACAAATAAAAGGAGATGTGACTGATATAGCTGTTGAACAATCACAAATACTAGAATATCCAGATCGATTATTAAAAGAGAACAAAACGAATCGATTAGAATTTATTGATGATCCATCGAAATTACAAGCAATTCATATTGAAGAGAATTTTGATAATGATGAGGTAAGAGGTGTACAATATAATTCTTATAGATATTTTAAATTGAGATCATATCCGATATTCATTTCTTTAATTTATTTATTTTAATATTTCAGTTCAATTCCGAAAAAAGTGAATCTCCCGAAAAAGAAGCCCAAACATCACAAGAAAATACAGTAAATCAATTAATAGAACTGTCGAATAAGTGGCTGGTGATGCCATTTAATGGTAAATTACCGAGAAATTTACAAATTGGCGATCGCATACATATTATCGGTCGTGTCAAAGTTCTACCTCATTCATTCTTCCTTAATCTACAACAAACCGATCGTGTGTGGCCCCATCCTATAATTGCATTTCATTTGAATCCTCGTTTTGCTAATGTTGGCGGTAAGCATATAATCTGCTGTAACAGTTGGTTTGACAAAAAATGGGATCGCGAGGAACGTAGTGAAGTTTATACGGATTTTATGCCGTCACGACGATTTCATTTGGTCGTTGAATGTAACACGGACTCTTTCATTGTCTACTTAAATAATAAGTTAATAGCTGAATATAGATATCGAAAGGACTTGAATATTGTCGATACGATCTATTTACAAGGTGATATTAAATTGAAAACGATCGCTCTGGAAGCGGCCAATTCTAATTGAACTGATTATTGCGGTAGGAAAGGCGTCTTTACCATTTAACAGATATTTAATACCAAAGCTTATTCTAAATCTTAAAAAAAAATTCTTTGTCTTCAAATTAAACAATTTGGCCTAATTTGAATTTATATAAAAATTTCAGATAAATGACAATAATTGAAAAATTGAATTGTATGTTGATGATTATATTCTTAAAGGAAATAAAGTTAATGTTGAGGATGCTTGGCAGTCTTTGCTTTAATTAACAATATTACTAATTTCGACTCATTTTTATTACTTTGTAAACTATACATTAATTCGAATGATCCTATCCTATCCTTGAGTCTAAAAATTTCAAGCTACCACCTCTTGAACTGGACAACATGGAAAATATACTTGATACAAAATAAGGTCTAGCTTTCGATCTTTCGATATTCACATAGTTCTCGAACTATAGTTGTCGAATGTTGACGCAAAACTTCGAGCATTCGACAATGCAATTATACGATATTAATGGATTTATTTCCAACAACCTTCAAAACTGGGATAAATGCGCTAAGTAGTCATACTGGGTTGATTTAGAATTATCAATCTAGTCGTAGGATCTAATTAGGACCAATATCTTTGTCGTGAATAATTAATGACATAGTAAAGAATTGAAGAGGGGATTTTATCTCTTAACCAATCTCCTTGCAAGATAATAATCATGCCTGCGTATGCTGCCTATCCTGACTCATATACTAAGAAACATGAGCTCAATTGGACACTAAATTTCTCAAAACAAATTTGCTGAAACTTTACGTTGGCTTTTTAGCTTATTTGAATTTTTAATATATCTCAATCGAACCCAAATTTCCTCAATTTCATCAAGGTTCCAATTCACTTTCAGGTGTTAAGAAGTACCTTTCTGTTTAACTAATCGAATCCTCGAATCAGTTTTCAGTGATGGGGAGTACCTTGGTAGAGTGCATAATTATTAAATTTTTCAAATCGAAAATCAATCTTATAGATTTAATCAAAAAATTGAGACGCCCATAAAAAGCATGACAGACTGAAAAAACGAATTCAAACAGGTATTTGGACTGGCCCAGGGCTGAGGCCTGGAGGACTCAGGGGATCCGGACGCATCTGATGTGATGCGGTCAATCTACCAGATATGAGAAATATTTCATCCCAGAGGTTTATACAATATATTTATTGGATTCAAAAGATTTTAATCCCATTTTCCATCCTTTCTCACTTAATATACAATCCATATAAATATAACTTCTTAAAATTTTGGATAAAGTCTTAAATACATAATTTGATGCCCTTGAAATGTAGGGGCACAAATGGCAGAAGTACAGAAAATGTCAGGGAAACTCGGGTAAAAAGCTGGGAAAATAGACAAAAGAAATCGCTAAAAACGGGGAAAAATTTCCCATTGCGGGAGAAACCGAAAAATACGGTTCAAAGCTTGACCTCTTGAAATATCTTGGAAAGTCTGAAAAATCTGAAAATGACGCGTAAATGTCGGGAAAATATTAGAAAAAGTTGAGGAAATATTAAGAGAAAATCAGAAATGCTGATAAAATATTAGGAAAATTAAGGAAAAAGAAGACAAAATTCATTGAATACCTATAATGTCAGAAAGTTGGATGAAAGTTTGAATAAATATTTTGCAAAGTCAGGAAAATGTTGGGAAGAAACGGGGAAAAGTTTGAAAAAATCAGATAACTTGAAGCAGAAATAATGGATGTAAAAATGTAAAAAAATAGAGATGTTGCCAGGAAAATTGGAACAAAAAATTCAAAGAAATTCAGAAAATTTAGGAATAATCAGAAGAATCGGAAAAGGCTGGAATCAGAAAGATAGCCGTGTATAAGTCTAGAAAAATATATGGCGATGCTCTCCGACAAGTTCGAAGATTCCAATAAAATCTGAGAAAAATCGGAAAAATTAGATTGATGTAGTACAGAGGTGGGCAACTTACCGCCCCATCAAGCGACTCAATTGGCCTGCGGGACCATCTGCTAACTCGATTAATATTTTTTTTAAACTAACAAAGTTGTTTTTGGTACTAATTATAAGAACCTATGAAACCTAAGAACTATTTTCTAAATATCAGTAAAAAGCAAGTTTAAATTATGAAAATTCAAGATTGAGTGAGTTGTACATTTCTTATTTCCATTTATAATTAGAAATTAAAAATATGGAAAATGATCGACTAAACGGGAAAAAAAAGTTTAGCAAAATTAGAATAACTTTTCTTAATCAAGTTTGGAATTGTAAATCTCTGGCGATTTACAAACAGATTAATAACTGGGAAATAATCAATTTTGCCGAGATTTCTCCTCGGATTTCTTAATTTTTTCGGTAATTTTCCGACTAATTCTCTCCTTAATTTGACCCAAATTTGTCCTTTTTGGCCCCAAATTACAAGAATCAAGCACTTCTAGTTATATTCTGACTTGTTCTGGCCAAAATTGGAAGATATTTAGTTATGGGTCACATTCGTCTCGTTATGGCAGAAATAGAGCAAGAAATGAAACACTAGAAACTCACCAAAAATTGGGGTTAAGGGAATTGTGAGCTGTAAGATGGGTTGGGGGTGACTGGAAGGATTCAAATTATTGATTAAAATAAAAATATTCTAAAAAAGTAGTTAATTTTTCCATTTCTTTTGATTTGGCTAATTGATCGATTTCCATTTCCTACTATTCTACGGCATTTTTCGGCACTATTACTCAAATGCGTAATTTTCTCTGATTTTTCTGGTCTCTTCGGGGCCCAAATGGTCCGGGAAAAAATCAGAAAAACCAGAAATTTGGAATCAAACCCGAAAAGTACCGATAATAAAGGGGAAAGTCATGAAAATATTATCAACGACTCGTTTAAAGTTCATAAAAGTCAGTGAGGAGATACGAAAATGGGGAAAAGGGAAGTTATTTTGTATCACAATATTGTTAATTTTGCAGTTAAGTATCATTAAAAATAACATTAAATACGTAATATTTTCAAACAAAACTAGATTTCTTAGAACTAGTAGCATTAAATCTTCCGCGTAAATTTCATACCAAACTTTTAAATTGTTCGGTAACTCTTAAAATGCCCATCCGAAAATGATAAAATTAATAATATTGTGATACGAAATAATCCCCAAGGTTGGGATAGTTGGTAATCAGCAAGGAAAAATTATATAAAGTGTGGAAAATTCCGGAGAGATCCTATGAAAAGCAGGAAAATTTCATGTTTTTTCGTGACTTCAATTTATTAAGAATTTGTAGATGACTTTCCATCCAATTTTCAAGATATTTCTTGATTTACCAAACAAATCTTTCCATTTCAAGGTTTTTCTCAATTTTTATAATTTTCAAAATTTCATTTTCGCGAAATTTCATTCATAAATTTCAATTGGATGCCAAAATACCAATTTTCAAGAAAATAAAATATTTGCTTATAATTCTCATGAATTTGGGAACCATTTAGTAGATAAACTGAATTTCTCTAGAAATTTTCACCGAAATTTCAAAAATCTAAAAACGCAAAATTATTCTTAAACGAATAATGAAGAAAGTAATTTCTCATAATTCCAAAAAAATCAACCTTTAAATTTTGACGGGCGATTTGCATGAATGTGCGATTTGCAAGAATGTGGTAAATTTATAGTATAGATTCCTAGAACATTATCATGTGGCCCTCCGAGATTTGTTCATTTTCATGCGACCATTTACACAGATAAGGTTGTCCACCCAGGTTGTCTGATGTAGTAGATAAATTCAGTTAAAATTGAGAATTAAAATTTGGCGAAAGTACAAAACGACGAAGTTAAGAAAATGTGAACTATTGATGATAAGCGACTGAATTTCTTGTATATATTCCGTTTTTTTTCTTTCAGACTTTACTCGTATTTCCACATTCTCCAGACATTTTCCGAAATTTGCATGATTTTTCCTGACCATTTTCAATTTTTCCAGAGCTTTTATAAACTTTTCTACGAATTTATATGACTTTTCCCTACTTGGTCTGATTATCTTTACTACTTATGGATACATTCCGTCTTTTCAGAGATTTGTCTATTTTCGTGCTTTCCGCACAAAAGACTCGGTTAAGGTAAAAACAAAAGTACGACCAGCTGTTTAAAACGCTGGTAATCGATCACACTGTTTAAAAGACTGGGCTGAACTTGTTTCCATAAACGAATATTGTGCTCTTGGACTTTATGCTCCAAGTTATCTTTACATCTCATCTCAGACGTCCCCTATGGACCCTTAGAAGTCGGAAAGTTTCTGAAATGATGTTTTATATAAAACAATACCATACATCACCAAAATTTATATTTGATGATATTAAATGAATCATCTGTAGAAAAAGTCAGTTATAAGTGAGAAATGGTGGTGAAAAGACCAGAAAAAAGTCGGTGAAAGAAATAATTAACATTTATGGGGGTCATTTTGTTCCCCATTATCACCTCTAGAATTCTGGCTGGACAAATAATGATTTAGTTCTGTCCGCCTTTCGTTGATAAGCTAATAATTACCGAGACTAATGTCGATTTCGATTGGACTTCAATGGTGCGCACTTTCTATCTAATCTTAAATTTGAACACATTAGTAAAAGGTGTGTGTGTATCACTGATGACCAATAGAATTTAACATAAGTATCTAGTAAATTATTGATTCAAGCAACGTTATTGAAAATGACACCACGATTGTCCGAACTTCTTTTCATGATTTCTTGTACAGGGTTTATTGGCATTAATTTTTAATCTAATCAAACCTAATAACTACATTTTGTCGTTCAAATAACTGAAGAGACAAGTGGACGAAGGAGTTATGTTGCAATGCCAAAAATTGATGAATAAAGTGTTGTGTCAGACACAACATTTCCTATGCCTAAAAAACAACTTAATTTTCTCAAAACATTGATTTTGTAACATAAAGCCCTCATCCACTCATGTATTCAACCAAATGCATTACAGATTTCTTATTGTATAAAGAAACCAATCATTTTACAATGAACTTCTATTAACATTGCATAATTACTAAGCAATAACCAAATTTTTCATACGTTTATTAACTCAACCAAGAAGGTTCTCGGATGTTAGGCGTTCTACCTGATTGGTACCCATTGATAAAATATGTCACCAAATCTCTTTCGTTCTAAAAACAGATAAAATATTAAATTAAACCTGGTTTTACAAATGATTTTGAAACGAACCTTGTGGTGGGAAGTCTTCCGGATGCAATTCAATGTAATGTCGGTAAGTAGCATCCTTGTCAGCGTAATATGCCCGTGAATATTTTTCACCATAATATCCTATCGTGAAACCAATAAGTGCACCGATGAAATGTCTTTGGATTCCTAGAAACAATTCCTAATATTCCGTGTTCTCAACATTACTTTGTTACATCACTAACCTGACATTAGCGGTCGACGAGTTCCCCAATTCGATGCACATGCACTCCCAAACCCAACCAATGTACCAACTCCCATTAGCCATTTATCGCTTAAGAAACTGTGATTACGTTCCGCTTCACCATCGAACAATTCGAGTGGAGCAATTGTGGGTTTTGGCTGTATTTTAGCCATTTTTCAATTGGAAGGAAATCTGGATTTTTTCAATTTTTACGACGAAAAATTTGTTTTTGACACTTCACGTCATTCATTTTGAGGCGGGCGGGAAGAGGGGTTTGTTATGACATCAAAAAACGGTTGAGTTTCAACCGTCGGTTGAGTTGGAAAATTATCCGCTTGAATGAAAACGCCGGTTGAAAAGTTTCGGTTGAAATGCAAACTTAATTAATTTAGTTAATTTAATTAATTTCAAACCTGTTTTATATTTTTATGTTTTATTTGTTCCATTTTTGGGAAAAATAAGGAAATTAAAGAGAATATGACAGCTGAGTAGATTGAAGTTTGTAGTATTTTATAACAGTGGGCGACAAATAATTAGGCGCACAAATGTAATAATATCGAATATATCTAAATATTAAGGTGGATGCAGGCTGGAAGGCATAAAGGCATAACAAATGCGGGCTAATTCAATGGGAAGGTGTAAAATGCAGGGAAATTTAAATTTAAATTGAACCCGGTAGAAAGTCATAAAAATTGGCCGTCAAATAATTGTAAATTTCTTTTTTGAATTTGGAATATTAAAATTAACAGAGGAATTTGAAGAGGATGATAGAAATTATAAAAGAGGTCGTAAAGTTTGAAGAACAATGCAAATAAAAAAGAATTAACATATGAATTAATAGTAAATGAGAGAATCATCAACAAAAGTCATATTATGCTAGCATTAACCAATAATTTCAAAATATTCTTACATTTAAGTAAAGGTGGGTGCAGATTTGAATGCGCATACGTTGAGTCGCTTCGTCGAATGTCTTGAGCGCGCATGGCCCGAGCCAAATGAGATGGATAATTGAACGTATATGTGCGAGAACGAGAATTTGTGTGGACTCAGTTTAGACATCCCTTGAAGCCATGTCTTGCAACAAATTGGACAAATTTAATTTATTCGTGAATTATTCAATGGACTAATTCACCATCGCCTTTTTTATTTCTTTTCTTTCTTTTGCAATAATTTTGCAATTATGCAAAACGCCTTACCAGCTATTATTAATTCTTTCGACTTATTTGTACGAATGATTGGAGCGAATTGAGAACACACGCATACTGAAATACAATTTATCCAATTGTATTTCCAATTCCAAAATACATCACACATCACTTAAACGCGCATGAATTGAGCACGTACGCATATTCGCGCGCGCTTATCCTATGTGCTTTCAAGTCTGGACCCAACTTAAGATAATTTTACTTGGGCAACAATGCAGTATATATTAATTTTCTAGCTGTTAAATTGTAGGGCAAACTTTTTGAAGAGGTCAACCCGTAGATTTTATGAGGGTTGATGTAAAACAACATCAAGTAAATCGGTTCTTTTCCGAAAACGGACTTTGAATTTTCCGGTTTCAAATAGGGGAGGATTAAATTGATTTACCAACAACTTTAGGCAGGGGGTCCCTCCCAAAATATATTTTTAAATTCCCGTTAAAAATTGGTTTGCAAAAAAACCCCAATAAATTCGGTAGATAATCGTTCAAAGTTTTTTCTACGAATTTTTAAATAATTTTTTTAAAAAAATTACTAATCCAATAATCCCAAAATATTTCTAAATAATTAACAGTGAGATATCGTTTGGAATTTTTTTTTGAAAAAATACACCTACCCTTTCTCAAATAAAAATCAAAGCAAGCTATCAATTTTATAGAATTTTTCCGATAGTCATGCGAGAAATGTCAATTTCCAAAAAATTTTATTAAGGAATCGAAAAATATGAGTATGGGAAATGAAACTAAGAGAACCAGTGAAGATTCTATAGAGGCCGAAATCAGAAAACGGTGATATTCCAGGGTTGGCAGTTTAAAATTTTGAAATTTTGAAATGGATTCAAATAGGATATAACTAGTGTGATCTATCAATTAATCTTCAATTTAATTTTGATGTCGAAATTCCGCTTTTATATATTTAATTTTGAGCTAAATTGAGATTAATTCTGTCTAATTTGAAATATTATGTTAAAACTCCTCAAGATTCTGAAATAATTAATTATATGAGGTATTCCTTAAAGTCTGAATACTTGATAATTATGTGATTAGTCTGTTTTTTATTTCATTCATTAAATTTGATATTTTCCTTCAAAAACTCGGTAACAATTTAAAAGCTCAACAAAAGGTTTTGATTCGAGATTAGATACGGTTTGAAATCTAATTTCTATGTTAACAATATTTAGAATTTTCTCTAATAAAGCTTTCAAAACAATAAAAAAGCTTACTGAAAGCTTTTAATTAAAATAAATGTTTGTATTTTTGAAATCCACTTTCTATCCGATTAATGAAATTTGTATCAAATTTAACATTTTCCTTGAAAAGCCCGACGAAAACTTAAAAGCACCAATAAAGCTTAAAGTTTAAGACGTGTTGAAATCTATTTTCGATCCTTCTATTTATTCTGATTGAGATTTAAAATGTATGAATAAAAGCTTATTGAAAGTCGACAAAACTCTTCGAAAAATGAAGTTTGTTTCTTATGATTTCCTTCCCCCTTTGAAGCTATTTGGATATGGATTGATTTCGGTAGTGGATCGTCTTAATCATTTCTCAAAATTTTCAGGTTTAAGGCTGAATCAATGGGTTTGTACCTAGCTTTATATAGTTGTACAAATTCATATGAAATTTAAGCTCGCTTAAAAAGATCTGAAATGGGACGCTAAATTTAGTTTAGGATGGGATTTACTCGAGAGATGGTATAATCCTGGATGTAAATCCTGCAGACAATTAACTGCCTATGATACCACAGTACCTTGCAACCTATCATTCGAGCCGACCTGTTAAAAAAAAGCTGTTTAGAGTCATGAAATTTGAAATTTCTTATTTTAGGTCAGATTATGAAATGAATCAAGTGAATGGAGTTTTCATTAAAATTTTTGTATTTTCAGGAATCCTAAAAATTTTTTAAATTACCTACATATTTAAGTTTTCATGAATTTCCTTAATTTTTTATAAAATATTCGGATTTTCGAAAAATTAGTAGGTTTTCAAAATTACTCCATTTTCACGGAATTTTTTGATCTTTCCAAAATTTTCAAAATTTTGGGGAAATATACTATTTTCAACATTTTTTCTTAATTTTGCATACAATTTTTGATATTTTTAATAAAATTTTTCAAAATTTTTAAAACATTTCTTGAACTTTATTAGATAATTTTATTTATCTGGAATACATATTAGTTAACATTTTTTTTATTCAAAATGACTTCGGGCTGTTCTTGGCGAAGCGCATTCTGGACGTCAAATTTTTGACCACTTTTTCGAGCATTACTGGCCGAATTCTGGGCTGTTGAAACCACATCTCGTCTGGATCAATATCATCCGTATTTTCAAACCAAAAATCATTAATAGTGGTCCGGTAATGATCTCCATTAACCGTAACGCGAGCTCCGCCCTCATTTTTGAACAAATAAGGTCCGATGATACCACCAGCGTGTAAAACGCACCAAACGGTGTATTTTCTGGATATAATGGAGTCTGTATGGTCTCGTCTGGATTAGTCTCATTCTAAATACGGGAAGTGTGCTTGACGTAGCCATTCAACCAAAAATTAGCCTCATCGCTGAACACAATTTTGGATAAAACAACGGATCAATTTCCAACTCCTGTAGGGCACAATCGGCGAAAGAACGAAGCATATATGTTGGTCTCGTGACTTTAATTCCTACAGCAGCTGGATATTATACGGGTGTAGGCCAAGTTCTTTTTCTACGTAGTGGACGGGCAGAGCCCCAATTCCTGCAACAGACGACGAATCGATGCATTCGGATATTCTTCTACACTTTCGTTTTCAGCGGCGATAATATCTTCAGTATGCACATTCCTTCGACGTGTTGGTGTTATTGCATTATTTAGAGAGTATGTGATATGAAATCTATCCACAGTTCGACAGATGGCTTGCTTAGATGGACGATTATGTGCGCCTACGATTCATGAAGTCGCCTATAAGTTGCGCGAATCGACGACTGATTTTGAAAGTAAATTTGGATAATTTGGTTGCGTTGTTCAAGCGTTAGTCTATTTATGATGATTTGACAGAATATTACAGGTCATAAATGTCAAAAAGTGAGCGCAGTGTCACAGCTCTTTGACAGTTAACTCTTTCGTAAGTTCTATCTAAACAAAAAACCACTTTTTATAATTGCCTAAAGCAAATTTAGCATACCTAACGTGAAGAATGGAAGGGGTGGAAATGTTTTTAATTACTTTTCGATACACTCTTTAGTTAAATATTTTCATTTATGTTATATCCTTATTTCGTAATAGAAATGGGATACTAGACCTTGATGTGCCCCAGGCAAGTTCCTTACTGCCTATAGGTAAATGCGGCACTGATTGCAAAGCGTCTGACTTGAAACTCATGTACTACAAGGTATTGTACTAGTAAATGTCTAACCAATGATATAACAAGACAATGGTCGGTTAACCCTTTCATGGCGACAGAAAAAAAATATCGGGAGAGTTATTCTTTTTTCTATGCAGCCGATATAAATCATACTAACAACGTACATTGTATATATAATATAAGACATTCCAATGGACCTCCTTGTCATCCTAAAGCGATTTATTTTTTTTATGTAAATCAGTTCTAGAATTGCAGATAAATTCTGCTAAAATTGAAATATGTTGTAAACTGCAAAAAAATTTCTTGAACCTATATTTATTAGCGGAATTTGACTTAGAATTATGTATTATTTTAAATCCTCGACATGTATTAGGAAGCTAAATAATTTGGGTATTAATCCCAGTTCACATAAATTTTCTAGATCACATGGTTGAGTAGTAATAGACTTCTGAAAAATATATGACATAAAAAGGATACGGAGAGATAAATCGACTTCGTGGAAGAGGTGATCCGACTTGGTGGGTAATTAAAAAGTGCTTCGAATACACTAACAAGCTATTAAAATGCTATTCCGATAAAATGAAAAATATGTACCATATATCTTCCAACCTGCTGCAAAGTTCGAAAACTCACATGAAAACGCTGAAGTAAAAGCTATCAGCTCAGACCTACAATACAACTACAGGTTTTGCAGTCCAAATTTAAATCCTTTTGCAAATCAAATTCAAGCTTTACAGACTTTTGAACCATAGATATTTTGATATTTTCTAATACCATTAATGGAATTTGATTGCAGAACCTGTGTCATTCCTAAGCTCACTAAATAATACTCTTTGTGGAATAACCTAGTAAATAGAGATACATTTTATGACTTATTGTTAATAGAAACCAAATTTTGTTTTTAATTTTTGTTTTTATTAAAATTAAATAGTTTTATTCCATACTATTTTGATACAGATTTTTTTGCCTCACTGGAATTTTAACATATCAATCTTCTTCCGCCCAATTACACGACTACACTATATTTTCCTATTGACATTCATCTAAAATAAATATTTACAGTAGTAAAGTTGGACATTTTGGAAAAAAAAAAATAATAATTAATTAATTAAAAATAAATTACGTACTAATAATAAAATGAAGAAAAATAATAATATAAATCTCGCAGTAAATGATTATAATGGAAGTATGAAAATGAATTTAATAAAAATAATTAATATATAAAATAATGTAAATAGATATACATAATAATAAAAAGCATACAAATAATTTAAACAAAATATAACTAAATTTTAAAATGGAACTATAAAAAGTTAATTTTTTTTATATATTATACTATAATTAAAAATATTATTATTTTATATTTAATTTAAAATAAACATCACAAAATGAAAAATGTTACTTTTAAATTGTTTCTCTTTTTTGTACCAATTCAAATAACCAATAAATAATAAAAGCTTGTTAGTTGAATTAAATTTTGTTAAATAGGCATGCAACACATCGATTTATTTTGAAAATTTTGAAAATAAAAAGTTTATCTAATCTATACATAAAATTTGGCGAAATTAATGAATGAAAATTTGATGTGTTGGACACCTAAATAACAAATTTCGATTAAATTAAAGAAAATGTATTTGCTCTACGAATACACGTTTTTTAATTATTTTTATAAAGAATTTTTTATTTTAATACTCAATTTTCGTATTACTTTTGAATTTCTATTTGAAATTTTCATTATCGTTTTATAAGTCATATCACTAAAGTAATTTTATTTAAATTCGAAGATGTATACAGTACGGCAATCATTAAAAAACCGAAACATTGGTAAGATAAGGTTTTTTTATTATCGCACGGCAGTTTAATAATAATTGTACCTTTTAAGTGTATTTAATTTATGATGATTTTTAAAAATAAATAGAAATAAATAAATAAAAATAATTCAGTTTTTTAATTTGATTGCGAAATATTGATAATGAAATTTTGAATAATATTAAATTTGTGACCGTATTTTTTATTTAATCAAATTCTGATTTTAAAATGACACTTAAAAGATAGATATAATGTCTCCAATTATTTTAATTATCAAATAAATAATTTATTTAATTTATACAAGAAAAAAATAATTGTCCAACAATTAATTCTTTAATTTTTTTTTTAGTTATTTACTAAATCTGTAAATATTTATTCTTCAATGATATCGTTATCGACACGAGATGATCGGATACCACTTTTACCGGTCCATGGATAAATTTCAGGACATGGTTGACATGTTCTCATGTATCGGACGCCAGACTTGTGCCATAAATTACAAACTTTTGGATGGTTACAGCGTTTCGGACGATCCTACAATTTTTGTAATAAATTGAATTTTTACGTAAACTTAAATTTGAAATAGTTAAAATATATTACCGAATAATCACATTGGAACGGTTGGAATGAATTAATTCTAGACAATGGAGTCGGGTCCCGAACCCACTGTAACGCTTGCCAATTTGTAATAATCCAAACATCACTCATTGCATTTATTGCATCCAAAAACTTAATAAAACCAGCCTTATGATGTGGTTGCGTAAACCAAGCGGCATGATAAAACAATCCGAACGGTGCTCGATTCGTTGTATAATGACGTTCAAAGTTCTTCATAATCATTTTGGTAACATTTTCCGCTTCCGCCGGATTTGAGCATGCATCACCCATCGAACAACGACCACCATTTAAATCTTGCCACATGACCATCGGTACCTGCCAAACACCAGGGTAACTTTTCGTTGGACATGGCGGTATCATGCAGTCGTGGAATATCTTATAATCTAATGTGTATGGGAAACTGGGTGGACGATTTTCATAAACGGGCATCGATGAATCGTACGTGAAATTTGAATCGTACAACATCTTAAACATTTTATTGCCACCAATTGATAAGAATGGGGCACGCATACCGCGCACATCTTCCAATTTAACACCACCGTAAGCTGATAGAATTTCCCGTTGACCGGCTACTTCACGGGTCCACTTCTTTTGGGAGAATTGTTCACCGAAACTGTGGCTATACGAATAAAATGTAAAATTTTCTTATACATAATTAGACGATTTTCTCGCGATAATGTGCATGTTATTTGATGTGCATGAAATATTTATCGTTAAGTACCAAAGATATGTTGTGTAGTTTAAATAAATGTTATTAAGTGTTAGTGTTTTTGTGTAAAACAGTGTAAAATTAAGTTTATTCAACTATACTGTAAGAGAGAAGATCTTTTCTAATTGAGTGATTAACGTTTATAAAATAGGTGTTAAATATTTTCTTATTTGAAAACATTTAAAGGTAATTAAATTCATTGATCTGTTGGTCTTGAGAATGATAAGTTATTGCCCATGAGCAGGCTCAAATTGATGAAGATAAATTTTCTGTTTCATTATATGACCGTATATTCGATTACTTCAAGCCAAATAATGGTGATCAGAATTAATTATAGATTATTATTAATTATTATATGTATGAGATTAATTATAATATATTATTAGTCAACAGAATATACCTTCTAACGTAAGCTTACATTAAGAATAGTGTGGAAAGTATATACATTTGAATAAAAATGAATAAAATATTTGAATAAAATTATATACATTTTACAAATGAAGACTAAATTAAGAAAGGATTGAAATAGTAAATTTTTTTTTTAAATTTTTTGTACGATCCCACGATTTGAAGAATTTTTATTCCAACATTTAATACTAACTAGAAATGAAGTAAGATTACTATTACATAGAGTAGTATATTTGTTGAGAACTTTCTTAAAAATTCTTGGCATAAAAAACATAAAATTTTTAACATTCTTTTCCATTGCATTTCTATTTCAATATTTCATTTGAAATCAATTAAATTGAATGTAATTGATGTAATGTAATTGACAAGCTGTTAGAAGTTACACGGAAATAATCGAATTTGCGACTAAATTAATTAATTAAATATGATATGTTTTTTTAACATCTATTGTAGAGAGATACGGATTTTTCTTTAGGAAAAGAGATTCTTTTTCCAACATTTTATTGAAATCATAAAAATACCAAATTACCAAAAAAATATCCAAAAAGCATTTGGAAAAAATACCGTCTATTGTGTATTATTTGTTGAAATTCTTGAAATTTTCGTTTATTGAATAAATGCTGACTTGAAAGAATAGCATGTGAGCCGTATTTTAGGCGTTACTGCTTTGAAACAACTATTTTTTCTACATTTTTATTAATAATTTGGCAATCATTTACAAATTAACGATCAGCAACTCGCATATTTACAAATCTGAATTTCATTGCTCAGTAAAAGAATCTATACATGCAATATTCTGGTTGTAAGAGCAGAGGCGCCCATTGAGGGGAGGGGGTGGGGTCTGTTCCACCTAAGACTTTGATTATATATTGAGAATTACATGAAGGTACATATATTTAATTAAGAAAACTATATAAAAAGTAGGATTTCTGAGCTGGGAGTATGATCGAGTGATATCGACTTGATAAAAATTCATACATATTTTTATCTGCGCTCGACACGACTCGACTCGACTCGACTCGGACTCGTCTAGTATCTGGGCCATTATTCAGACTCAGGACTCGGTCCTAATATTCGCCGATTCTTAAACATTTTATAAGAAAATTTATATTAAAGTCGTTGAGAAAAATTCCCGAAAAAAACGTAACATAAAATATTAACAAAGCACCGCGTTCTATAACTTAGGAGGAGTTTTATCAAGTTTTTTTCGCAAACACTTTTAAGGGGATCGCACCACTTGTAATTTTGAAGAAATCGATTTTTTTTTTCATTTTTTTGAAGTGTAAGTATCTAAAAATATGTCCTCAAAATTTCA
>JANTOP010004240.1:0-17513 GCA_027564815.1 Symmerus nobilis
CCGATCTGGTTGATTTTTTCAAAAAATTTTTAAAACAAAATCTCTTTGGTAATTACTTAGAAATAATTTGCCATCATTCGATTAGAAAAATTTTGAAAATTTTTTATTTTTAAAAATTCTTAAAAAAATTATGAACAAAAATCGATAGAATTTATTGATTTTTTTAAAAGTCGATTTTTGATAGAATTTTAAAAATATTTGGTGGAAGGGTACCCCCTGACTTTATGGTATTAAAAAATCAATCTGCTTAACCCTTATTTGAATCCATTTTGACTTTTTAAATTTTAAATTTTCGGGGAAATTATAAATGTTTTTTTGAAAAGTCGCCTCCAGTCTCAATAAAATCAGGTTTATCTTTAAAATTTATCAATTTAATATAACTGCCCGACTTTTCAATTTTCGAATATTATCAAATATTTTAATTTTAATATTTAATTTTCGAATTAGAGTTTTCTTAAATTGTCTTGATTTTTTCTTAACATTTCTGATTTTACCTAAGCATTCCTGACTTTATCCCGATATTTTCTCCCCGATTTTTAGGCGACCGTAATATTTAAATCAAGCGAATCAACACATCAGACAAGATAAGTGATTGGGGCACTTACCTATTAGGGGTAATATACCTTTGCGGGCCATTTAAAATTGTCCACTAAATATTTCGTATTTTTTGCCAAAAAATTAAATTTAAAAAAAAAAATCTCTTTGTAATTTACTTAGACATAATTTGACATCATCCGATTAAAAAAATTTTGAAAATATTTTTCTCTTAGTAATTCCTAGAAAAATCTTTCCCTTCGATTTTTGATTGGATTTTAAAAATATATGTTGGGTGACTACCCCTAACCTTATGATATTGATAAATCGCCCTATTCATCCCATATTTAAATCCATTTCGGAAGTTAAAAATTTTGAATTTAACGGGAAATTATGAACGTTTTTCTGTAAAGTTAACGTTTTCGAATATACCCCTTATATCGATCCCTATACATAAAATCAGGGGGTTCATTTTTTTTAAAAGTTTTACAATTCCTTTATCACACCCTCAGGTTAAATTTCACGTAGTCAGATTTTCCGATTCCCGAACAAAATTTATTGAATCTTTTTAAAATTTCCCTAAATTTTCCAATTATTCTAAATTTTTTAATTGAATTTCTGATCGTCTCGTTGCTTTTTTTTTTATTTTCTAGACTTTTTCCAACTCTTTCGTTCCAACTTTTTGTCCTTTTTGTCACCATATTAGAAGTATTAACCATTTTTTAGTCATATTCTGACTTGTTGTGGCCAAAATTGGAAGATATTGAGTTATGGGTCTTGTCTCTTCGGAACCCAAATGGTCAGGGAAAAAAAATCAGAAAATCCAGAAATTTGGAATAAAACCCGAAAGTACCTATTATGAAGGGGAAAGTCATGAAAATGTTATCATCCACTCTTTTAAAGTTGATAAATGTCAATGAGAAGATACGAAAATGGGATACTTGATTATCAACAAGAAAAAGTCATAAGTTGTGAAAAATTCCGAAAATCTCCAAAGAAAAGCAGGAAAATATCCATATTTTCTCGTGACTCAATTTTAGATGAATATGGGAGATGATTTTCCATCCAATTTTCAAGATATTTCTTGATTTACCAAAGAAATCTTAAGGCTTTTCTCAATTTTTCACATGCAGAAAATGTCTCGAAAATGCATTCATAAAATTAAATTTCAAGAAAATAAAAAATTTGCTACCCTTGTTAAATTCATTTATCGGCGTGAAATTTTGAGACATCCATGCAATGAGTTTTCGAGAATTTTGAAGGGGATTAGGGGATAATTTGAAATTTCACGAAAGTACCGATATCTGGATAGAAAATAGATTTTAAAACGTAGCAAATTAAGTTCGAAACTTAGAGCTTTCGTTGCGTTGTTAATCGTTTCGATGAGCTTTCTGCCAAAATTCCATATTTCATTTAAATTTAATGAATCGGATAAAAATTCAATTCCAAATTATATAAAATGAGATTTTAATGTTAAGCTTTCAAGATGATGAGCTTTCGAGATTTTAGGTGCTTTTTTGGGAAAATTTGAAATTTCAGAAAACAGTGATTACCAACGAAGCTTTCTTGAGTGCGAAATATATACAATTAATATATGAAGCTTTAAAAGCTCGGGCAATTTGGGTAAAATGGGTATAGGCGTGGTAAACAGGGTTTTAAAACATAAAAAATAAGGCTCCGAAAGTAAAGCTTTCTAGGAGCTTTTAAGTTTTCGCAGAGCTTTTGTGCGAAAAGTTTAGTTTTTGTCTAATGTCTCGAAATTTCATTCATAAAATTCAATTGAATGCTATAAAATATCAATTTTTAAGAAAATATAATATTTGCTTATAATTCTCATGAAATTGGGAACCATTTAGTTTAGAAGATAAACTGAATTTCCCAGTTTCCTCCAAAACATCAAAAATCTAAAAACCCAAAATTATTCTAAAACGAATAATGAAGACAATAATTTCTCATAATTCCAAAAAAAAATCAACCCCTAAATTTTGACGGGGGATTTGCGCTGAACTTGGATTTTCTACTTATATTATTTTTTTCGATTTTTTCCGATGTCGATCCCTACTAACTTTACTCCATTAACTGAAGTTTTCCGGTATTTTTCGGACATTTCCACATACTTTCTCGATATGTTAAATAATGATAAATTTATTATTTAATCTACGAATGAAAATACAAGTCACAGTAGTTGGAATCCAAATTTGTAGCAGATGAGGATATAAATTTGGATTCCAACTACTATTAGTTAGTTAATACTAACTAGTTAGTTACTTAAATTCTCTACGAATTTGCGCAAATTTATACTATAGTTTTCTCATTTTCATGCTGCCCTTTACATATAAGGTTGCCCATCCCTGGTCTAATTCTTACGCCATGTAAATTGTATACGGTTCAAGTATAATGTCTCAAGTTACATTTCTGTAATGTTTGATGAGAATTATGTTAAATGAAAAGAAAGTGAATGACACAGAGATTTGCTTTATGTGGGAATACATGATGGGGGATGAATATTTTCCTTTTACATCTACACACCCTTTTATGTGTAATGTTACGCCTGTTAACCCTCAGAAGTTTCTAACCGTTTATAAAACTTAATACGTGTATATACTCAACGAAATGAAAGAGAAAGTTTCTGTGAACCATGGATATCTTAGTAGAATGAGTAAGGTCAAGGATATTAAACATATGTATGCTTTCTCATTAATAGATTATAGTATTTACAAGAAGTTCCTATCTTACATACCGGGGCTTATTCGAGCTTATAAATTATTTGTTGTAGTAAAATATGTAGTAAAATAGCAGAAGAACATAAAGCGAACTGAAATTTATGTGGGTCAAACATTAAAGAAATTTTTCCGTGTTGAAAATTCAACATATCCTAGAGATTCAAATACATAGAGGAAATTTAATTAAAAAATATTCTTTAGATTATAGGAAATCATTCAGGATATTGGGAACTTCCTCTATAATAAATCAATCACACACAATACCTGTCTGAGAGGTCATTCGTACTTCAGTAAAAACACCCCTCGCATATACATTTTTTATTGGCTGTGTCTGTTATATTGATTTGATTTTTTATCATAAATAATATTAAGACATAACGTATAAAATTAGTAATAAAAATAAAATAGCATGTAAGGCGGATTTTTACGTCCATTTGAAATGATTATTTAATAGGCTGTATGATAAAATACAGGTTGATGTTTATCGAACACGCAAATTTAAGGGTGAATTTGGTGACCAGCAGACGGTAACAATGTTATTGCCTATGTAGCACATTTTCTCGATTTAGATGAAGAGTTGAAATTGGAATCTAAATATTGAATTTTTAAGCACAAGTTCAGGGACGTGCACTCTAATGTGCAGAAGACTTTCTACAACTTTTTTGAAATCAAAATTTTGTTAAGAAAAATTTGCCTAATTTGATTGAATTTAGTTTTCCCGGATAGCCGATATTTATCCCTAAAACTACTGGAAAGAGTTACTAAAAAATACTCTTACTAAAAAATAAGCTAGCTAACTTTGCAGTTATCCTCGACGTTACCTAAGCATTGAGGGGCTTATCAGGAAGGACTCTCCTTTGCGCATAGTTCTTGACGACCCAATCAATAATTCCAGAGAGATTTTGAGAGACATGGGTTTTTGAGACGCCCTAATATTTTTAGAAATTAAATCAAGACCAAATCAGTTTATCAAAATTAGAAATTCAATTTGTTCAAAACCCAAAACCAAAGCCAAATTTGTCAATTTGTGTAAATTCTCTTAAAATTGTCCATAAATTTGGCAGTCAGGAGAGATAAGATTAGTGAGAAACTTAAACTTAAAAACCTCTGTGTAAAATGAAAATATCCACAAACGCTTTAATTAATTGAATTGAATTGAAGGCAAATTATCATGAAGGCATTCATTGCCCTTGTTTTGCCATTGTAAAATTCATCTATCGGCCTGAAATTGTGAGCCATCCATGCAATGAGCTTTCGAGATTTTTATATTCTTTCGAAATTTAATGAATCCAATGAAAATTAGATTCCAAATTACATAAAATTACATTTTAATTTTAAGCTTTCAACGAGCTTTCAACATTTTTAAAGCTCTATTTTGGAAAAAGTTGAAATTTTGTTGAATAATCGTTATCTAGATAAAAAAATCGATTTTTAAACGTAAAAAATTTAGTTCGAAACTTAGAGCTTTCGTTGCGCTTTTTATCATTTGGATAAGCTTTCTGCAAAAATTCCATATTTCATTTAAATTTAACGAATCGGAAAAAAATTCAATTCCAAATTATATAAAATGAAATTTTATTCATAAGGTTTCAACGAGCTTTCGAAATTTTAGAAGCTTTTTTTGAGAAAATTTGAAATTTCGTTAAAGGATAGTTATCTGGATAGAAAATAGATTTTAAGACGTAAAAATAAGGTTCCAAAAGTAAAGCTTTCTGGGAGCTTTTAAATTTTTGCAGAGCTTTTGATCGAAAAGTTTAGTTTTGTTATTTTTGTATTTTTCTTCAACTAATTTATAAACTTTCTCCATCATTACATTTTTTTGGATCCGAAGATAATTATCGGGAAATCCGGATCAAATGCCCCGATGTCTGATATTTAAATTTCTAGGTGCGAGCCTACACGAATTTTTGATTTTTCTTAGACAAATTTCAACTTTTCGGAAATATTCCATTTTTTTATTTTTCCCTAACTTTCATAGCAACTTTGGGCGTTTTTACATTTTTTTCCGGCCGAAGAAAATATTCGGCAAGCACTACTCTAGTAACAGCACTGAGTAATGTTCTGTCCAATTACCGTTGACCGCACGCTACTGTACAAGATAACAAACCAACCCACCCTTATTTAGATAATATTATTGAGAAAACATTCTATTTAATAAAATATTAAATAGGCGAACACGTAAAAAATCGGTCATAGTACTCATAGTACTCCCGTATACTGTATACGCCACATCCATCCATCCCATTTTGGGTACAGTCAATAGTCAATGAATGATACAAGAAAAAACCCGATGAGAAGATATTGGATATTGATAATAATAATGTGTATTTGGACTATTAAATATTGCCTATGGGAATTGAGGCTTCGAAGATTTTGTCAACATTTTTGTGTTTTTGTTTTATCCGATAAAAATGTATTTGATATCTTTAAAATTTATAGGCAATTTATCGAATTTTTTACATGCTAAAATATTTTTACTATCAGTATACCAATTATGAGGAAGTTTACAGTCGTTGCCAAATAAAGGAATCAATGAAAGCAATCAGTGATATCAGAAAATAGTATATAGGGATAGGGTTCTAGACTTAATTTTATTAGAGACGCAAATCTCTTTCTTATTCCCAGGTTTTTTGCATATGAAAAATAGGAATAGAAAAATTTTAAAAAATCATTGACCAATAAATTTGAATAATTTTTAAAAAGACATCCAATTTTTTGAAAATGATTCAGAAACTCCTGCGTTAGTTTTTCATACAACGATTTTCAAAAATTCTCCTAATTTTCTTAAATCTTAAAAAGTTTTGATAAATTAAAAATCAGTTACGGGCAAGCTGGTTAATTCTTAGATCAAATATCTAAATGAGAAAACTATTAGACCACCCTGAATAAAAAAAATATAGAAAAAACTCAAAAGAATATAAAAACTGAGTTCGATCCTGCAGCAAATTTTGTTCCGAACTCGATGAATCTAATGACGCCAAGTTAGTAACTTATGAAAATGTAACTTTTGGAGAATATCAACTCTTAAGATTTTACACCGGTTTATACGTGATGGGCCAATTAAAAAACGTCACATAGAGGCAAATATTTATGATTTCCGGTAAAAATGGGAATTTTTTAAACTCGTATTTGATTCATTAAAAGAGATGTTTAAACTAATACAGTATCATTAAAATTATTGGAGTTCCCCTAACAAGTTGTATTTTTGAAATAGCACCAAAAACCGATTTTCAAAAAATCGACGGATTTCATTATTTTTACTTGTTATTTTTCTTGTACGTTTCTGACTAAATTACACACAATTTTCTAAAAAGTCCTAAGAGTTTTCTTACGGACGGGAAAGATACCCATAATGATACCCGAATAAATGAAATAATTTAATTCTTTAAATTAAAAAGGGAATTAACCACCGAATTCTAGTGGCCACTTTTCAATGAAAGAATTTTAATTGACCGGAAATTTTTTTATTTCACTTTTAGAGGAAGGACTTGTGATATATATACCTTAAGGGGTTGGTTATCTAACCAGTTATTCTTTTAAAATGATATCAAAAATCGAATTTACGAAATTCAATACATTTCTATCTCGATTTGATGTGCTTCATTCCTAAAATTATTCCTAAAATTTAAACGGGAATAATCCCCGGAAATAAACAACGATTTTATGAAAAATGACGAAATTTTAATAAAAAAATGTCGAGAAATCCATAATTTTCTAATTGTTGAAAAATTTTTAAAAATACAATATGAAAATAAGAATTTAAATTTAAAAAACAAGAAATCGGATAATTTTAAGGAACATATTAGAATAATCAAATTCTTTAATCAAGAAATTTAAAAATTTTTGGATTTTCATAGATTTTCTTAAAATTTTCCAATTTTGTAAAATTTTTCGATTTCTATAAATTTCCCGTTTTCACAAAATTTCATATTGGATTTTAGTTGGGATACCTTCCCTTGGGAGTTTTTTAGTCGAGAACGATTCGACTCGAGTAAAAATTGATACATAATTTTATCCGAGCAGTGTATTTTTGCTCGATTCGAATCGTTTTCGACTATAAAACTCCCAATGCTATCAGAAAGTCATGCCAAATTTAAGTTGGGTTCGACATACCGAATGTAAAGAAAACAAGATTCACTAATTCAGCGGCGTGCAGTCACTACCTCCATGAGGTGTGCAGTATTTTATGACCTTAACAGAATGTTAGATTCTTTATTAGTTTGATTGATTTTCGGTACCTATCTGTTTGGTTGGTCCTGGTAGGTACCTCTCTGTTGCTTTGTCGGTTATGAAATTCGGACTATCTTGTTGGAAAACTTTAATTTCCGGGTTTCTTTGGAAACCGGAAAATCTGGTTATGTATCTGGTTGACCCTAAGGGTCAAATGAAGAAATTATGGAATAAACTTTTCCATAAAATTCATTCCCTGATTTTAGGGGGGTCGATACAGGGTGCCCTATTAATGTGGGGGGAAATTTTAAATTTGAACATTTGAAAACGTATCCAAATAAGAGATGATTTAATTGAAAACGGGTGAAAGAACTAGAATACTTAATCGTTCTGACGACTATATAAATAACTCTAATAAAATACCTTTTGTGCCTCCTTAAAGTATATCTAAATGCATCTTGATTTTCTAAATTCTGTCCAGGATTGCCGTGACGAGCAAGTGCTTTTATAGTCTTCAGTCAGAAGGATTTGATAGTTTCCCGTCCTTTTTCAACCTCCTTTGCATAATTACTATTTAAAGTTCGTCCTGAAAACCTTAAAGTCCACAAAACCTCGGGTAATGCTTGATAAATTTAAGAAAAATACGTGTAAAATTTTAAAAATTGTAGGAAGTCTATAAAAATCGGTGTAAGACAGAAAAGTATAGGTAAAGTTTATAAAATCATGGGAAAATTTAAAAAAATCCACCAATCCACCAGGGAAAATTTGCTAAACTCGGGAAAAATCTAACAGCCCTAGGAAAATGTTAGAAAATCAGATAAACTTGAAAACGAAGGCAGGAAAGTTGAGAAAAAGTATGAAAAATAAGAAGAAGTCGATATAATGGAAAATAGGGAAAAATTTAGATAAATTTCCGTAAGATGTGGTAAATGGCCGGACAAATTGGAAAAATTTCAGGAAAATATCAGGAAAAATCAAATCAAAATAGGGGGAAATTGGGGCAAAAGCAAGTGGCGCCTTCTGCACGCCACTGTTTTAATTATATTCTATATTGTAAAAATTCAGTATTAATACAATATTTCTTTTACAATAGAATTTAAATTAGGGCCGAATTTAAATTCCATTTAAATCCTGGACTAAATAAACCTTGAATTAGTTCTGAAAATTTAAAACATAAAAATAGAATAGAGAAAGAAGATATATCTGTGGCTCGAAGCATTAACCGCTTAAGTGAACTTAAGACGAAATTGGCTATGAACACCATCGTATTCTCCATGTACGATTGCGTATACCCACAAAAATTCTCAGCCGAATTTGACCGTAATATAGCTATTTCAAAAAATGCATAGCCGCGTAAGTACCAGAAGTATGTATCAGAATAAATTTATAAAACTTTAAATCGCTCTCCCGAAAAATTGCAAAAACCGACTTAAGCGGTTAATGCTTAGAGCCACAGAAATTATGCCTGGCTTGGTAGTATATACTTTTTGCTTAAAGTGTATCGAAGAATTTTCTTTAAAAATCGGCATCAATTTTGAAAATTTTGCCCTACAAGATTGAAACTTTTTTTTAATCTTATATTTTCAATCCCATATGTTACACAGAATGTTACAGCCTTTATCATATGCATTTACTTTATTCAAGAGAACATTACTCAGTGCTAAGTGAAATTTATCAGAGAAAAATAAAAAATTCTTAAATATCGCACGGATTTCCCGATAATTATCTTCGGATCCAAAATAATGTAATGATGTAGAAAAAGAAAGTTAATAAATTAATAGAGGAAAAATACAAAAATATTAAAACTGAACTTTTCGATCAAAAGCTCTGCAAAAATTTAAAAGCTCCCAGAAAGCTTTATTTTCCGAACTTTATTTATACGTTTAAAAATCTATTTTCTATCCAAATGACGACCCCTTAACGAAATTCTAAATTTTCACAAAAAATAGCTTGAAAAATCTTCTCAAGCTTAAAATTAAAATGTAATTTTACATAATTGAGAATCAAATTTTTATCCGATTCATTTCATTTAAATCTAAGTTTCGAACTTAATTTTTTATGTATAAAAATCTATTTTATATCCGGATAACGGCCCTTAAACGTAATTTAAACTTTTCCAGAATAAAGCTTTAAAAATCTCGAAAGCTCATTGAAAGCTTAAAATAACCATTTCATTTTATATATTTTGGAATCTAATTTTTATTCGAATCATTAAATTTAGATATAATAATAGATTTTCGCTAAAAGCTTCCTCAGCCTATTATAAGCTCAAAGAAAGCTTTAAGTTTCTAACTTAATTTTTTACGTTTTGAAATCCATGTCCTATGCAGATGTAGGTACTTTCACGAAATTTCAATTTCTTAAACAATGAGATAGCTTCATCTAAGGTTTTAGATATTAGGAATCCAGAGATATTAGAGAGGTAGAGTAAGTTAATAAACTCTATCATCCACATGCTATGCCATAATTAAATAAAAACAAATGTAATTTCATTTGCATTAAGAAATCTAATAAATTTTTTATTTAAACTTTAAGTATGTTCATTATTATTATTCTTACTAATTAATTAATTTTAATTATCCAAAACGTCTTACAACCTACTTTTAAATTATTAACAAACAGAGAATTAATGTAAGCTCTCAGTCTCAGCTCAATTTAGTAGAATGATTTTAGGAACTAATTTATTATAATGATTACTAATTAAATGGTTGCGAGTGTATTTAGTTAAAATTCTTCCTTTTAATATCCCCCAAAATATGTATCCTCCCAACTCAAATAAGAGATTCACCCAAGCAACCAAGTTTAATTTTTATAATTCGTCATCATTTTTTATGATTTGTGATAATGGGGGAATGGTGAAAAGTTAGAAATTATTCATGGGTTACTTTGTATATTCTGGTGGTGGAGTATGGAGTGTATGTTACGTATAACACTTATATATGTACAAATACATTTATGGATATATTTTACTCATGTCTCTTTATCCTTTACAAGCTTACAAGTGGAAAACTCGGAAAATTGTACAAGTGAAATTATTTTCATGAAATCCTGGTTGTAATATTACATCCAAACAACAACATTTAATGTCGGAAAATTCGAAAAGGAGAAACTCTTAAAATGTAATTTTTAACATATTAAGTAGACATTTTCCAATTTTCCTCTCTCACTATTTCTCTAATCCCTTAAATTAAAAAACTCGTAGAAAAGCTTAACCAAAATTTTTTTTTATTTACCATGAGAACCACTTCGTTACCGTGGAAATCTATATGAATTACATTTTCATATCTGATCCTCACTTTATTTTATTTTATTTCCTCGTCGTCCTTATTCCCTGTTACACAATTATTTGCGATTCCTTTTTTTTTCTTCTCTAAATACTATTTGTACGAAAGGGATGCGTGTGCAAAATATAAATCGTTTTTAGGGTGATATTTATATAGATTTTCGTTGTCATCGCCACCGAAACCATTTTTCCGTGTTAGGGACATAGGATATCCTACACATTTACCCATCATATCAGTCTAGTCTTAGCTTTTAACCCACTATCATTGCGATGGTTTAATTTCTGTATATAAATCGAGCGATATACGATATAGAAAAACAAACCGATTTGTAGTTAATAGCAACGGTACGGACGGAGAGTATTGAAAATTGAAAGATCCGGAAGGTTGGAAAAATAGCGAGACAATTTTCTTTTTTTTTTAACGAGTTTTCTATGTCTTACGATATCCATTCCGGAACAATAAATATTGTGAAATTTTATATAAATTTAATTTAACGACAGTTATCGGAATCGGAATACCAACAAAAAGGATTTCTTTACTATACATAAAATATAGCTATAAGTTGATTTTTATGGAAATATGAAAAAAAAATTATTTTCTAACTAATTAAATCGTAGCGCAAAATCAAATATTTGTTCTCCAGTCATAATTAATTGTTTAAAAAATATTTGTTATTCGGAACCAAATTAATTTAATTATTTGGTTCCTGGCAGTTCGATAAACACGCAAACCAATTAAGCTTTGCTGTTGTTGATAGGAAAATGTTAATTGTTCCTCTAACTTGATGAAAACTATTCTGTAATTTCATATTATATTCAGATATTGATATAACTAATACTAAATGAATTTTCATTGAAATCTGCATAAAATATTCATCATCGTGATCCTTATAGGGTCTTTATGATTTAACTGAAATTAATTAGTTTCCGTTAATTAATTTAAACTAATTTAATATAATGAATTTTTAAGTGGACGATCCCCTTAAGCAGGGGTAACTGAATTTTAGAAATTTAAAATTGTCTCGGAATGATTGGCATTTTTTTTGGATAAGTTGCGATTTGACAATTTCAGTTCACGAAATACTTCAAAATTCAGGGGTTGATTTTTTTTTTAATTGTAAGAAATTAATTTGTTTATTATCTATTTAGGAACAATTCTGCATTATTAGATTTTCCACGTCCCGAAGAATATATTTACGAAATTCCATATTTTCACACAGAACGATCCGAAAATAATGAAGTTTGCAAGCAAAATCGTAGATTCTCAGATATCGATCCTTGTCGTGATTTTAAAAATATTACTTGGGAGATAACCCCTTGAGGTATTTATATCATCAGGTCTATTAATCCATCCTCTAAATGAATTATAATTAAGAATTGAAAATTTTAAATTTACCTGGAGATTATAGGAATTTTTTGGAAAAGTGACGATTTCATAATTTCGCTTTGCGGAAAACCTCACCAAATTTCGGGGGTTGATTTTTTTTTTAAATTTTAAAAATCTGATTTGTTTACTATTTAATTACAAACAATTCTTTCAAATTTTTAGATTTCCTATGTTCCGATAAAAATTGTTAGGAAATTTCATATTTCTACAGAACGTTCCGAAAATAATGAAAATCACCAACAAAATCGTAGATTTTGCAAAAATGGTTTCAATTCTTAAAAATCAATTTTTGACGTAATTTTAAAAATATAACTTGTGAGATAACCCCTTAAGGTATTTATATCAATATCTTTACTAATCCATTCCCTAAAAGAATAGTAACTAAAATTGTAAAATTTTAAATTGACCTGGAAATTATAGAGATTTTTTGGAAATGTGACGTTTTCATAATTTCGCTTTGCGGAAAACCTCACCAAATTTCGGAGGTTGATTTTTTTTTATTTTAAAAAATGAGTTTGTTTATTATTTATTTAGGAACAATTCTGCGTTTTTAGATTTTTTACGTTCGGATAAAACTGTTTAGAAAATTTAATATTTCTAAAGAACGGTCCGAAAATATTGAAAATTACGAGCAAAATCCAAAATCATAGATTTATGAATGATTTTAGATGAAAATTTGACTTCATTTTTAAAATACAATTTGTGAGGTAAACCATTAACGTGATTATATTATTAGCTCAGTGGTGTGCAGTCTAATGCTCAGAAGGCGCAGAGCACACCTCCCCGAATGATCCATTAAATGATTATACTTCGAAATTTATAAAAATAATCCAATAAATAATTAATTTCTAACTTGTCGTAGCATTGCCAAATTTTCTCTTACATTATCCAACTTCTCCCAGACTTGTGACCAACTTTTTTTCGACTTTCCCGTATTTTATATCGATAAGCAATTGCAGTATAAACTGTCTTGCCTTTTGACAGACAGATAGGTGTCTAATTGACGAGTTATTCAGTTCTGTAGAATTGTGCCACTAGTTACTAGCTGTGGAGTGGAAATCTATCTGTAGAGTTTGTCTCTTATTAAAAGAGCCACGAGCAATAAAAAATCTGTAAAATATATAAGAATTTAGAAGCTAGTTATAGCCTCTGTTTCTCTACTTTCCCGATTTTCTCCGATTTATCGGAATTCTCCTACAAATTGCCAATTAATTCCTAATATCCCAACATATTCTTGGCCTATGTCCCAATATTGGTGGATTTCTCTAAATTTGCTCAAGGTTTTGTAAATTTTATCTTTTACTTTTCTTCCTTATCCCGATTTTTATCGACTTTCTATTAGCTTCAAAAAATTACAAGTAATATTCCTAAGTTTAACCAGCTTTGCCCGAGGTTTTCTGAACTTTAAAACTTTACGAACTGGCAAAGGGCAGGTAACTATAAAATTCATTTGACTGAAGAGTATATAGAAGAGCAAAAGCCATTTATTTTAGCCAGGTTTTATAAAGGCATTGACAGAGTTGTCTGAGCGTAGAGTTAAGCCAGCATAGGTGACGTAATTAAAATTTCAATATGTTAACATATAAAGGCGATATTCTAGTTCCTTCACCCGTTATCAATTTGATTTTTAAGAATGAATTTGGTAGAAACGGTTAAATGCATATTATAATCTAATTTAATCAAAATCTGGGAGGGCGGGGGGAGGGGGGGGGCAGAAGTCTTGACAGATCAATCTGATTATCCTCTTTTTGGATACGTTTTAAAATTACCAAGTTTTGAAGTAAAAACTGATTTTTCCGCGTGTAGACCCATTTTTAACGACATCAAGCGATCTCTAAAGATACATTTTTTGAACTTTTTTTTAACACATCTTTTTTAAGAGAAAAAGGCAAAAAAAATCTGGTATGCGTTTTATAATTCCCAAAAAAATTTTTTGGGACGCTCTAATACAAGGTGTCCTATGAAAAATGACACTCTTGTAAGAAATGTTCATAATTACCCGGAAACTTTAAAGCTTGGTAATTTTAAAAAGTATCCCAAAAATTCTCCATAGAGCCTTGTGATGCACTAACCTTGTATCGGCCCCCCTAAAATCGGGGGATGAGTTTTATGGAAAAGTTTCTTCCACAATTTCTACAATTGACTCTTGGATTTATTTCCACATAACCAGATTTTCAGGTTTCCAAAGAAAATTTCTCCGAAATTTAAGTTCTCCATAAAATGGTCAGCGAAAGAGAACCGAAAACATTCAAAACAGTTAATTTTTTGAAAATTTTTCTTAATAAAAAGTCGTCGTAAATAACTTAGATATGTTTTTCCGTCGTTAGATCAGAAAAAAAAATACGTAATATAAAATTTTCCGGAAAATTTTAACAATTTCCTGAAAACAACCGATTATGCTGCTGTTTCGTTTTAATATAACCCCCCCCCCCCCTGTGATAAATTGGCTATATATTTATCTAACGGCATTCCGAGGGAAATAGTTGGGTGTGTGCAGCACCTTACATATCCTGTGTACTTGTATGACTCTGGCGTTACTGGTTTGAGCTATCTTCGATCTAATTGGTCTCTCTGATTTACTTAATCGCCAATGGCAAAGCCTTATATTATCAAATTAGAACTTTGAATTATTTATTTTCTGCATGATTTTTTTCTATAGGTGAGCCAATCGAAGATGAAATCATCGAGACACTTTAAATTATAATTAACGATTTATTGCCGGTTCTATAACAATTTCTATATATAGCTACCTACTTCAATTGTGGTCGACTTTTTGTCGTTTTAGATACATATTAGGATAGCAAAAACCGCAATAAAAACATAAATTTAAATTATATTATTAATATTTTTTTCAACAAAAAAAAATAATTTAACCTCAATTTCCTTTTAAAGTGGTAAGCAGTAAAACTTTTGACGTGTAATTTGGTTTTTCTTTCCCAATATCGTTAATGAGAAATTCGAAAATAGACACCCTCCCATTCATTTGGTTACAAATATGATATAATATTTTTCTATAGAAATTTATGCCATAGCTAGTAGCGTTAAAAATAAGAATCATAAGAAATTCCTATCATCAAAATGGGAAATATTAAACTAGTCAGTAGAAGGCCTGTTGTTTCTTAAAGCCAATGTTGGTTAAAGCGTATTGGCTATGTGATATTTCAGATATATATTATTTAATTTCGTTATTGTCTGGTGCCTTTAATTAAACAACTCTCCCACAAACATACTATTAGAATTTTTATGGGTTTATACCAGAACTACGAAAGAGTTTAGTCTAACCCGAGGTCTAACCTAATCCAAGAAAAAAATCATATGAAAATAGGTGAATTCCATTTTTCATGATCGAATAGAGGTGGGTGAACTTAACCAATGATTGTATCACTCTTGCATACCATTAAAATATGAGGAGGTCATCAAAGAAAAAATTTGTAAAATTTCAATCAGCAGTGCGTTTGTCCACCCACATACCGTGTATACAATATGCTGACATCACATCACAAAGAATATATTAAACATATACAATACATCATACAGTACAATAATTATATACATTTTTTTTCTCTGTATAATTATCTTCATAAACAAGGATTTTGCAATTTTTTTTTTCATTGCTAATTTATATATAAAATTAAATTCTGTAGAGCGGACAATTTCGTTAATTAGAAGATAGAAACTTTCTAATCAATTTAGTTTTAATGAATATAATTCATTAAAGTAGAATATCGTTTAACATTTAATGATAGTCAGGTTAATTTGAAAAATATTGTAGAATTGGTCGAATTATTTCGTCTTACGTCTATAACTCTACATTTCAGACTTTCTTCTTACCATTGACTCAAAATCGATATATCATCATACTGTTAGTGCGATCCATATTCTTTCTTTTTTTGTGTTCTCATACATGTTCTTTTCTGATTAAAGAAAAATTATCGAAGAGAGAAGGAATCGATTCGAATTTTTACAAAAGTTTTTTCTCCAAAAGCTTAAATTTGCGGTTGAGTTAAATGGTACCCATAGAGAAATTTGCCTAACTTTAATTTCGATCCTTCATGGATAGATTAAGGTGTACTGTCTATTGTTTACGGGATTACTATTTATCTAATACAATTTCGTTGCATTTATTAAACCTATTTGAACTCATAAATTATAATTACGATTTTTGTTTTCTGAAATCTTACCAAACTGTTAGATTTATATAATTTATTTTCAATGCTTAATATTAAATATGACTCATGCCGACCGAACATAACGTTTTCTATTTGATTATTTCAAACGTATAAAGATTAACGTTTTACGAGAGACAAAGAAATTGTTGTGACTGAATTGTTTGAGGAAATGATCTGTGAAACTATAAAAGAAGAACTACTACTTTTTATAATACTTCTCTTCTCTATACAATAACCTTCCATGACCATGATGATGTATCTTTTCTGTATATTTTTTTTTGTGTTGTTTATACTGAATTATTGCTACATGTATTTTGAATGCTGAATAAAATAAATCTTAATCGTTCTGTATAGACGCAGTGTCGACAATGAACGAATTGAATTTATATACATTGGTTTTTTAATTTAAAATGGATCTGTCAGTAGCGGTAGTTTGTTAGGAATACCCATTTATTCTTCATCCAACTATCATACTACATAATATCTTGTCGATTTTAAATATTACAGCCGTGAGATTCCGTTCAAGTTCTCAACAATTTTTTCTATACCAATTTGACATTTCTATTCTACATATTTTATTCACCACCTGTATAAATAAAAATTTGTAGAATAGAAATATCAAATTGGTATTGAAAAAATTTTTGAGAACTTGAACGGAATCTCACGGTATATCTTAAATGCTCATTTAAGAACATTCAGTTCCATTTTACCAAGTAACAACTCTATGTTTATTTTATTATATGTTTATCCTCAAGCTACACAAGAACGGTGGGATCCTTTCATACTCAATTTTAAATTTGAAGTTTGACTTATTAAAATGTTTTAGCAATCTCATTAACTATATTTTAGCATTAAAAAATCATCAAAAATATCCAATAAAAGACACAAATTGTTCGGTTGTCGGATGATAGCATTCTGCAAAATCGGAATATGTTAATTTCAATGCTTGTATTGATTTTTTTGACCCAACAAGTAGATCAAAAATACTCGAAAAGTGGTCACTCTCCATTCCTTCAATTTCATGCAGTTCATAGCGTAATTGAACTCGTTTTGAAGATTTCGAACATATTAAGTCTATCGATTTTTCTTAGTTCAGCATTTCTTTCAACAATATCACTTTTGGGTGAATTTAAAATTTAAAGGCAATTTGAATAAAGATATTTCATATATCAATCATTTACATTTGTCCCATATACACAAATTTCTGGAAGGTAGAAAATAAAATAATATTTTATTATAATAAAATG